>JAEPRB010000138.1:0-107375 GCA_016758965.1 Circinella minor | reverse complement strand
ATGAGTGAGATGCACTAAATAAGAATGAAATTAGTACTCATAAAATAATAGTTGTTTTCACCATTGTTAGAACATAATGTAAATCTCTTACTGTTCACGGCTTTGTGCTTTCCATATTCGTACATTTTGTCTTCAACAAATACTCCTGGCTCAATTTTCCACTTTTTATGTGGGTTCATTGACATGTACGTTTGATCAATGGAGTCCCGGTCTTCTTGAGAGAGCGAAAGCTGTTCGACAACATATTTTGTTAGTAAAGCTTTTAGTATGATAGCAAATAATAGTAAAAACAACATACATTTGACGTTTTGGAGGATGGGGATGTTGGAGAGGTTGAAGAAGTGGTAGTTTTTATATGTTTCTATAATAATGAAATATTAGTAATATGCAACCGAACTGTGCCTGTAATGACGCTAATAATACTCACATTTATAATTTCTTGCATGCATAATTCGGTACTTCCTTGCTCTTAATTTCAGAAGCTTTTCTTTTTCTTTCTTTTTTGATGGGTTGTTTTATCATGATGCAAGAAAATAGAAGTAATGTTTTTTTGTTTATATATGTAAGTGAATCGTATCCTGATTCTTCATTCTCATCTTCAGTTTCATTGTGAACACTACTACTTTCCCCGGACCCCTTAGTTACAACATTAATGCAAGTGTGCTGCTACATAAAGATAGTGCTAATGTTAGTTACGAATCATATATACTATGAATAATTAATCCGTCACACGTAGTTGGAATTTTATTACTTTACGTACCTTCAATTTAAAAACTTGCAATTAGCTTATCACTTTCATTGATTATGACTTCACTCTCGTCAGACCTACACCTTTTATTGTTGCCCCGCAGGTTTCTCAGTGCCCCACTTTGTGAACTGGCGAGAGCAATAAGCTGAAATTAGCGCGCGTTCATTAATTTCGGCATCAATAAAACATATAATTTCAATGTATATGTTTTATGAAAATCTGAGACTTCCGTTGGTAATTTTAATTCCTTTAACGGTTTTCCATGGCAGACATACCTATTAGGAACATTCATAACCATGCCATTTACTCGCATATCTGGAAAAATAAGATTAACCATCAATCAATATGTATGTAAATAATAATAAAAACAAATGCCTATAGAGAACAGAACTAAAAGAAAACTTACGTGTGTGAGAAAATCCCACTACATTAAGCTGCCCAACTTTCCCTTCTTCGCTAGATATTTCGGATACAAGTTCCATGGTCTTAATTAATTTGATAAAGCTCTCTACTAGTTCTTTGAAGCCTACACCTGCTTTATCGTCGTACCCACGTTCGGCCAAACCATATCACTGATCATGTTTTGCTATGATCATGTATGGTTTGGTATCCAACATTTTTATTGAAGCGACTCATCTGCTGTCTTTTGTCTTGATGGTGCGAGCAGACGACGCGAAGGATAATATATTGCCTCTAATACATACAAAAATGCATATAAGTTTGACATGGCACGGTAATCTCTTTTGTTTTTTTTTTCGTACCTTTGAACGTGTACCCACAAGTCATCGAAAGCAAGGTCAATAGCACGATATACACTCATAATCAAGTCCCTTTCTTTTCCATGTCGTGCAATTCTTTTTACGACACCCCATCTGTACGCACATAATATATTTAGTATACAACGCTTACACCAGCCGGCATCAAACTCCTCTATCGCATGAAATCGGGCATCTTCTGCAATGTTTCGCAGCTCATCGATATCATTCTATTCAAATTGTGATGCTACAGTTAGTAGATTCCTTGCGAAATTTAAACGGTGTATATAGATTATTTTGAATGATTCAAAACTCACCACGTTTTTGAACTTTTTCTATAATTTTTTTCATGGCTTGGGGTGGTTGAGCGAGTGGGGGCACGTTTGTCTCCTCCAGTTTTTTGAGTTGAGCATCTGTAAACACAGTTTTCCAACAAACATCGCCAAGGTCGAGAATAAATGAGTGAGATGCACTAAATAAGAATGAGATTAGTACTCATAAAATAATAATGGTTTTTATCATTGTTATAACATAATGTAAATTCTTTACTGTTCATGATTTTGGCTCTTTCTGTATTCGTACATTCTATCTTCAACAAATACTCCTGGCTCAATTTCCCACCTTTTATGTGGGTCCATTGACATGTATGTTTGATCAATGGAGTCCCGGTCTTCTTGAGAGAGCGAAAGCTGTTTGACAACAGATTTTGTTAGTAAAGCTTTAGTATGATAGCGAATAATAATAAAAACAACATACATACTACATTAGTAGTTATAGACTAGTCCTGTTTATAGCGAACTTTTATCCAGGCCAATAAACGATACAGTAGAGAAAGAGATTGATTTTATTTTTATTTTTCTAGCCTACTAGTCCTTTCATAGTGCTGCGTTGCCTTGTATAACTCATGTAAACCGATTTCCAGCTCTGAAAAACTAAACTTGCTACCAAATCGGAAACATTTGATGTTTTGGAGGATGGGGATGTTGGAGATGATGGAGAAGATGTGATAGCCTTGATATGTTTCCATGATAATGAGAAAAAATATTAATATGCAGCCGAACTGTAGTTGTAATAATGTCAATATTACTTACATTGATCGTTTTGTTGCATTATTGTTCCCCAGTTTGGGTCATCAACATTTTGTTTGTTCTATAAAACAGAACAAAAAATATTAGATCATAAGTACTTCAACGCGAACTAAAATTATCATACATACATCGATTTTGAGTTCTGTGGCAGCTTTGGTAAGCATAGAGTCCTGCGTTGATTTGCTGTACAATACTACTCTGGACAATATATAGCAGAATCCTTATATTGCCCCTATTTTAACTTGACCACCCCATCTTGCTCCAAGTTTAAGGTCACAGTGGTAAAAGAATTGAGTATATTACCGGAAAGAATTTGTAAATAAAATGGTTTTTTTTGTCATGGAGCTATCCTTTATTAAAATAATAGTTTGATAAAGAAAAAAAAAGAAGGGAATATGAGTGGGAAAAAAAAAAGAAAAAAATGATGGAAAACAAAAGAAAACAAAAGATGAACAATAGAAATGTATTTTATCTATCACTGACTTTAAAATAAGGGGCAGTACAAGAATATACAAAAGTTCTAGCGCAAATTCATTTCTGGATGACTTCAAGTCATTATGTATTTATGTGTCCCTCGCCCTTTTATCTTTATTTCTTTTGTCCTGATAGAAATTACGTACATTGTTGATGATCTCGCTGGGCCTCTATCACCATCTTTCAATGTTTTAGTATCTGATAAACAATGATTGTAAATAATAATTTATAATAAAAAGTATATATTCTAATTATTATTATTATTCCCATTTATGTTTTGTATATGTAGTGAAGTTTCTATAATAATATTTTTATTAAAAAGAGAATGAAATTTATATATGTTAGACAATAGTAACATTACTACTGTCAGTGGCGTTGAGTCGCTCAGTGTGTTGAGTTTGTTTGGTGTTAACAACATTAGCGTTACTATGACAAGTTATATCACTATTACCGCTTGTACTGTCATGTCGTATGTTGTAAAATGAGGAAGAAGGGCCATTTTTATCAGACCAACGGACAACCCAACATATAATTACTGCAACACTATCAATTGCAATAATTGCCATATTCCTGATTATTTTATCAAAACAAATAAATATTGGGTATTAATTAACTTGCATTGTCTACATGCATGCTAAAACAACCACAATATTTGTACATCATATTTACGTACCAATAAAAGCTTACAATATCAGAAGTACATCCAATCTCTGGTGCACCTGGTTGTGCTGATCGTAAAGCCGGTAATGCAAATAGCATAGATATTCCGACCATACAAGCATGTGCATCAACTCTTCTTCGTCGTATCACGACTTGATAGACGAATGTAGTTAACACCAAAGATAATGCCCACATCAAAACACAAGTAAATATACTAAATCCAATTGTTGTAGGCGATCTTCCGGTATCAATTTTTAAACTGACACGATCTGTTTCATTTGGTTCTGGGTCAACAATGATAGGTTGAAAAGCAAATGACGTTAAACTTGCACTGAGGCTAAATGTAATGGGGATAACATGCGTTGTATCATTGGCATAACTAGCATACACTTCGAATGTACTGGAATAATGATCAAATGGATAATCAATATCATCTCCTAAATGATAACTGAATAAGGCATCAATAGGATTATTGGCATCACCAGCATCAATATAGTATTTGGACAGGGATGAAAAGGAGACAAATACAGGTTGACTACACATTATATATATAATTAATGTTTTTATCTTCATTAAAAATAATACCATATCTTTGTTATCGTTATCTCATTCTTAGCAAATTTACTTGAGTTGTCCATATTCATTGGCAAGTGTTCCATTAGGTTTTACTGTACAGTGTAATCGATAGGTTTTTCCAGAAAAGTCAACATCGAGAACATTTGCAAAAATATGAAGAGATTCACCATGATTGTTTGGTGCACTATAGCTTACAAGTGTTGTTTCTTGGCCATCTTTTGAATATATTCTCCATGTGGGTACTGTTTACGTATATACGTTGTAATTTATTAGTAGAGAACAAATATACATAATATATGTACAATACACAAAAGAGTTTAATGATAAAAGAAATCACACAAATATTTATATAAATTTATACTTACTGATGATAGCAAGAAGACTTCCTAATATAAATATGATTATCACTAATTTTTTTAAAATTCTACAACAAGTGATCATGACGTGAGAAAGTTTTTATAGAGTACTGACTTTTCTTTTTGCATGTACCCACTGGAAGTAAAAATAAAAAGAAATCAAAACAAAAAGCGAAAAAAAAAGGATGAAGTTTTTCATTCTTTATTTCTTCTATGCCTAAAAGAGGGAAAAGGAGTAAAGGGGAGTGGTATTATGCAATGAGATAAGGGAAAACTCGTTCTTTGATTATTATTGTTTTCTGCTGCTGTAGCAACATACCCGCTTTAAAATTGTTTTCTTACTCCCTCTGCATATTTATTCTTTCTCTCTCTCTCTCTCTCTCACACACACACACACACGCAATCTTTTTTTTTTTTTTGTTTCAAAAATAAAAATAAAAATGGCGATCGCTCAATGGTCAGCGTTAATTTCTGCTTGCAATGACCAACTGAAAGCAACAACAAGACTTGTACGCATAGCTCTTGAATTAGAGTGGACCATTTTAACACGATTTATAATAGGTGTTATCGTCGCGACATTGTTTTCAATACTTTATCTCGTTTGGAATCTTCGTCACGCGCAAAAAATATATGAAGTTTGGGAAAGTCTTAATAAACCAGTGATTATATTGTTTCGAGCAAAAATATTTGCTTTTATATATGGCAATATTAATCCTTTCATCAAATCATTGGGTAAAATAATAGTGATAATAATAAGCTATCAAAATGGGCTAATAGTGTTGCTTGTTGGTAAAAAAAAAAAATTATAAAAATAAGAATCATTCATTATTTGTTACGTTGTTACAGATATACAAGTATCAACGTTCTCAAAAGGATTTTGTACCGCTATTTTACGGGTAGATATTACACAACCATCTTTTTATATTTTGCTACTGTTTTCTTGAAAAAAAAACTAATTTAATCATTTATTATATACTATAAAAAGGTCCAAGAACGAAATCGAGATCAACAAAATACGTAAAAAATCTGGGATTCTTATTTTTTCTGGCCGGGAGGGGGTAGAAGAACAATGAAAAGAAAAGGCTTTGATAACTTTATCTTTTATAGTATACATTCAGCAGCTATCGTTTTACTTGCACAAACAGTGAGTGACTTGGCATTACAATCCGTTTTAAAAAACGATCATAGAATTACTTTAAAAACACTCAGCATGAAGGTAAATATAACCTTAGCAACGAGTTGTAGTAGTAGTAGTAGTCATGGTGAACTCTTTGTCATGTTTTCTTTTTGTTTACTTATGAGAAAAAAAACTCTTTTTTTTTTTTACTTCATGATGAAAAATGCATATTTTTATATTATTATTAATAAAAAAAAACAATATGACAATAAATGGGCCATGGGATAATCGAACACATATTGCACTCACAAACATACCACATATCGCATGAAATATAAACAAAACAAAAAAAGTATTTCAAGAAAAAGAATGCACATGATGGATTGCTTACGGCAACTTCGGATCAATTCTCATTAATATATGATCAATCCACAATTTCATCGCAAGTGATAGTGAAAGATTATATGTTGGATACAGTGGCGATTGCTAATTTAGAATGGAACATTGTTGTTGGATGATAATTAAAATGTTAAATGGATTATGCTGTTACGGAGTATATATGAGAAAAAGAGAACGAAAGATATTATAGAGAGATGCATGAACAAAAAATCTTTTTTTTGTACAACCTTAAAAATTGACCATCATGAACTTTCTTTTTTCGTTCATTGCTATGTATATATTTATAAATGAGTCCCCCCCCCTTTTTCTGTTTTCTTTTTCTTTCCCCATCCATCCCCCAACAAAAAAAGAATGATATATGTAAAATTTTATAGCTTCTTGGCTTCTCATCAAACCATTATGAAATTGTTATAAAAAAAAGACTATATTCTATTCATACTTATGCAAATTATGTATGACAAAAAGAGGAATATGACGGGCTTATGATTAAAAAGATCAGTACTCCGAGAGTTCAAAAATGCGGTTTGTGCTCCTTGCATCTTTTCCTTTTTTTTTTTTTGT
This sequence comes from Circinella minor, assembly GCA_016758965.1. Lineage (NCBI taxonomy): Eukaryota > Fungi > Mucoromycota > Mucoromycetes > Mucorales > Lichtheimiaceae > Circinella > Circinella minor. Next base: position 100,641 of record JAEPRB010000138.1, on the reverse strand, counting down.
CTGCGTTACTTGTTGGTCCCCCACTCCCTTTCCGGGCAACTGGCTTTTTTTTAGAGTAACACACCAAGCAAAAAAAAAAACCCTACTTGTTTTTTTTTTACTTTACTCTTTTTCCTTTCTTCTTTTCCCTCTTTTCTGTCTTTTTATTTTTATTCACTTTTTGTGCTGTTGTTGTGTGTGTGTTTTTATTTTATATTCTTTTTTTTTTAAAAAAAAAAAACAAGGACACTCTTTATTTTCAAATACGCGTTTTTTTTAATACTATTAGTTGTCATGGCGGAGAACTTCCTTGAGTTTTCTCAGGTACAAAAAATAAAATAATAAAAAAAAAAGTCCTCGATGACGAATAGACAGAATATGCACAAAACAAGAAAAGAGCCGGGGGGAAATCTCACGCTAAAAGTCAAAATGAAAAAAAAAAAAAATTAGAAATAAAAACTCATCTTTCAATTTGAAATAATAATATAAAATTAGGTTAAAAATGAACAAAGTGGAGGTGCAAATGGACGACGTTATTTACCTATAAGAAAGGTAAAAAGACAAAAGCAAAATACCATATATGGGACAATAATATACAAAAATCTACATATGATTATGCTTACTCTTTGTTTTTTATTCAATTTCTTTATTTACCAATAATATATATCTATATATAACCGACAAATTTATATCACAAAAAAAAAAGAATGCATGTATCGTATGTAGCATATGTTTTACATGTTCTAAAGTATGTTATTGAAAGAATAAAGAGAATTAGGAAAAAAAAAAGGGAAAGAAGACTATAAATAAGCTAACTGAATAACTATATAACTATATACATAAAGTATTATGCAGAAGATTGTACTTGTAGTGAAAGTCAACCACGAAGAGGTAAAAATTTACCAGACGGAACTTTAGATTCACGAGCCAAGAAACTTCATCCACAAGACAATGATTACGAATTTTCAATTAAATGGTTGACTGAACATGCTCATTCTATTCATCGCAATGAGCACGGTCATGTGGTTGGATTGCGAGAATTACCAGAAGTGTCTTTATGTAAAGCTCATAGTAGTACACTTTATCGAGCACAGAAAAAGCATGAACGAGTCAATCAATTACCACCACCTCCGCCATTTGCTAGTCAAACTAATACAACCTCCTCCAATGCAACATCAACAACAAGTAATAATAATAGTAATAATACGCATCATCATCATCCTCCATCTAGTAATACTACATTCTCACCTTCACCAGATTATATGATGGATGTTGAATTACATCGTCATCCTCCACCACCTCCTCCATCTTCTTCTCATTCTCATCCTTCCAATATGGATCAACAACAGCAACATCCTTATTATCATCACCATCATACTCCACCTCCACCTCCATTGCAACAACCACCACAATCACAACAGCAACAGCAACAACAACACCCACCTTATATGAGTAATTTGGCTGCAAAAGTACGTAATATTAATCATCCACCTTTTCAAGGCGAAATGCCTGATTTTTCAACCATGTCTAGTTCTACTTCATTGAAACGTAAACGAACCGAAAGTATGGCTCGATCAAGTGCATCTACACCTTTATTGGCTCACCCTTATCATTCGCCATCTTCCCCAATACCCCACGTTGATTTCAACCAGCAATTACCTCCATTACATCAACAGCAACAACAACCACAACCTCAAGCATCACCAAGAACCGTTTCTCTGTCATCGTTACCATTCCGGAGGACTCAACCCCCTCCTTCATCCCAGCAGACAGACAGTTCATCTCCTTCAGGTAGTGGATCAAGTAGTTCAAATAGACGCATGTCATTTCCACATTATTCACAACAACAATCATCTCAACAGCCTATCCCACCAGGAGGACCACCATCACAAGGACCAGTAGGAGGAGGACCTTTGCCACCATCTACTTATTCATCACCATCTCCTTCTTTGGAACCATTTAATGCATTGATTGTGGATACAGTGTCATTAAAAACACAAAATAATAACAGTAATGCAACTGAATATTTGATCAAGAATTTGGCGATTACAGACACTTTTACATTTCGTGAGTTGTTAACTGAAGCAGATATTACTGGATCACCTCCACCAGGTAAAAGGATTGTAATTTCTGATGACAAGCAAGAACGTATATTTCCTTTGGATCAAGCAATTCGTAGTGTGATTCGGCGACCTGTAACACCACATGTTGAACTTTGGCTCAGTTTGAATGACAAACCGTCGATCGATTGGAGTTCATATCATTCATAATTAACTCTGCTTTTTTCTTTTCTTTCTTTTCTTTTCTCTCTTGCATTTTTCTTTGTCTTTTGTCTGTATCTCGGCCCCTCTCCCCTTTTTTTCTTTTTCTTGCATTCTTTTTTATATTAGAATCATATTCTTCTTCCTTTTTCTTTTATATATATCAACAGTCAAGCAAAACAAAAAAAAAAAAGTTTACAAAATACACACATACATATATACATACGCACACTTCACACGCACACAATTTACACAAACTCACCTCAATTCATAACAACAATCACACATTAAATTCAACTTTATTTTTTAAAAATTTATAAATAATGTCTTCATCTTCTTCATCATCAGATCAACAAGATCAACAACAGAATAATATACCAAAAATGACTTTACTCGATCCTTCAAGTAAAAACATTTTTTTTTCTTAATTATTCTTTGGAAAGAAAGGAAAAAATAACGCTTTTTTTTTTGTTTAGATCGTTCACTTAATGTGCCCGAATTTCCATCACGTAATGGACCCCAACGACTTGTAGCAGCAGCTACAAAACAACCAAAAGGAAGACAAAAAGTAATATTAGAACCAGGCCATTCACCTTTAGATTGGGCTCGGTTAAAAAGTTCAGGAAAAGATCTTCGAGGAGTGACTCAGCTGGGCAAATATACATTGGAAGATTTGAAACAACATAAAACTCAAGATGATGCTTGGACAGCTATCCAGGGCAAAGTATATAATATGACACCTTATCTTAAATTCCATCCTGGTGGAGTGAAGGATTTAATGCGTATTGCAGGACGTGATGGTACAAAATTATTTAGTAAGTTTGACCATTTTGTTTTTTTATATAATTATTATTATAATTATGGATTAAACTAACTTTGAGGAATTTTTATTTCCATGGTTTCACAAGTGCTAACGCATTCATGGGTCAATGCCGAGTTTATGTTGGATGCATGTTTTGTAGGTTTTCTTGTACAAGGTTAAAAAGGATGTAGATAGATAATGATGTTTTTCATATTCCTTATTTGTTTATTTTCTCTTCACGCATACACATACACACACATAGACACAGACATAGTCATTCCTCTCCTATTATTATTGTTGTTATTATTATCATACCATAAATATATACATTTATAAATTTATTCATAAAATGCACAACTTTGTTTTCTTTTCTTCCTTTTATTTTTTTTCTTTATATATTATTACTATGTCATCTCCAGGATTTTGGAATCCTAGATCGAATCCTCCCCAGCCTGGATCAATGTATAAGGAGCAAAAAAAAGGGGAACAATCTTTTTGGTATCCTAGGTTAGATACTATTACTACTGTTATAATGTTACTTTTGGTAATTATCACAAGAAGATGTGTCTAATAACAATCTATATCTATCTTTTGTGACATTAAATATTAGGCAATACGATATGTCATCTGTGGCATGGGGAGACAAAGAACTATGGTCTCAAAAAGATCCCTCTGATGAAATCCAATATACCTACTGGAAGAAGTCAGTACCAAAAGACAAGAAATAATGACTTTATCTTCATTACTGGTTTACTCGCTCTTGATCCAGTTATTTTATGTTTACTTCTAAACAAAGAATACCAATTCTGTATAGGACTTTATAATAATAATGATGATGATGATGATGATATATCTATATCAATAAACTACTATTTATTATTATTATTATTATCTTATAATACTTAAGGCTTGTCTTTTTATTCTTACATAATACCATACCTACAACCCTATCGACTACTCTTTTTGATAACTTATACCTGTTTTTTTTTCACTAAACAACGTACATGCCATTATCGGGTTTACGATCGGTTACAATATGTACTACTCGTTCGCAACAAGATTAATAACTAATAACAAAGCATAACCTTTAGAAAATCTTGTCACGAGGTTAGAGTTTGGGGGAGATCTTTACTACTGTAATATGTATAAGGCGGTATCCTTTCTTTTAGTAATAATTTGTATGATGCGAAGAAAAAAAGATTGATAATTACCTACAACGTTTCACTTACATGATATATGAAGTACGTACTACGTAATAAAATAAAAGAAAAAAAGGAACTGACTTTCATCATCACTATGATTGCTCTTCTTCTTGTCCAATCCCTTTACCTAAGAAGAAAAGAAAACCAGATACATTAACTCAAGTAGCTGACACTAATTATGTTAGAATAATTTCAATAATGCATGCCAAGAAAAAATATCACAAGAACATCGAATTAATATATCTGCGCACACGGTTTTATACACATATACAAACTTACTACACTCAGTATCTTTACAATATTCATATTACTTATCTCCTGCAAAAGAGGGCTATTTTGTATAAATCACGTATGTAGTATTTTTTTAATATACCTTATTATTACCTATTTATTATTTGTAATAAGATTAAAAAACCAAACTTTTCATTTTATTTCCTTGGCGGTTTAATACAAATCCTACATATCCTTTGGAACTTTCTGGTAATCGCTGGTGGTAGAATAGGAAATTATTTCGCTATCAGTAGGTCAGTTGGTAAATAATTACTAATAAAAGATAACTGGCACATGACTCCGATTTATTTCATTGGTTCAGCTTCAAACAAAATTCATTTTGAGTAGATGACGAGTCTTTCATTTTATTATTTTCTTTTCTCACATCTCAACAACACAACAAAATGCAACAACAAGATTTGGATTATCAACAATCAGTTCATTTTCAACAATGAAAGTTCTTTCTTTTATCTTTACCCCTTTATAGAGTACAGCTCTTCAAACCTATAAAAAAAATTATGAAAAAGAACACTTTGACCGTGCGTGTACAAAGTATATAATGCTTAATGCAATACCATTTTATATGGTGTCAGTCTCAGGCAGAATAAAAAAAAAAAAAAGAGCAGCAGAAAAAGCTAGCACTTTGTAAATAAATCAGCGACTTCATTCGAAGAGACGCTAAAATAACATTGCCTAAACGCAACGCCATCTTACATGGTAACAATGCAAGGCAGAGACATAAAAACCAAAGTGGATCGAGTGACATACCACGCCACCACACTTTTCACAACGCAACTTCATTCGAAGCGGCAATAAAATAACATTGCCTAAACGCAACGCCATCTTACATGGTAACAATGCTAGGCAGAAACATAAAAAAAACAAAGTGGATCGAGTGACATACCACGCCACCACACTTTTTACAACGCAACTTCATTCGAAGCGGCAATAAAATAACATTGCCTAAACGCAACGCCATCTTACATGGTAACAATGCTAGGCAGAAACATAAAAAACAAAGTGGATTGAGTGACATACCACGCCACCACACTTTTTACAACGCAACTTCATTCGAAGCGGCAATAAATTAATACTGTCTAACGCAGCACCAATCTTACATGGTAACAATGCAAGGCAGAAATATATGTAAAAAAAAAAAAGTGGAATGAGTGGCATACCATGCTACCATACTTTTCATAAGGCAACTTCATTCGAAGTGGCTGTAAGAAAAATTCCAACACCACTCAAGGTCTCTTTTTTTGGACAACCAAGAAAAAAAATTACGACCGTGGCTATACCATTATGAACTATGAACTTCATACGAAGAAAACAATATGAATGACGCCTTATCAGGACACCTTTGACCAAGGATACCTAACAACTTGGCTCGATCAACAGGGGAGCAAGACATGGTACAACATCCATATGCTCATAACCCAACATTTATAAACCTCACATACGTAGAAGGTATGATTTTAGATTGTGTTTTAACACTTTCTCTAGTCAATATGTTATTATTTATTATGCATTTTATTCCTCTGAACGAGAGATAATATTATATTATGATTACTATATGCACTTTTTACAATCTGATCAAGAGATAAAATTTTCCTTGGTCTTTTCCTTTGCGTGCGTCAAGGAGGTTACAGGAGATGGTCAACTTCTTTAACAAACTATTCAAAAGAGTATTATTAAAAAAGATAATACGGCAACAAGAGATCAACAGGTAACAAGAAACTCGATTTTAATAATGACTGATCAGAAGAAGAAAAAAAGCTGACACAATTATATAGTTAGTTCCACCGTAGCTTGGTAACATCACGTTTATCATCTTCTCAGGCACTATCTATTGACTTGACGTTGTGAGCCCGTCTTTATAATGGATACTATCTTTTATTTTCAACTTTCCGAAGGTGTAACTTTGATTATTATCATATAGGGCGGAATTTCTCTTATGTTATTCCATGTTATGTCATATCATTCGATTATGACAGGAACAGCCCGAAAATGAAGTACTTTTTTACATCTAACTCATGAACGTATACAAGGTTCGGCTCGTCAGTGGGTTTTACGTTTTCCTTATATCATACAATTTTTTATGCTATTGTATTCTTACCTCTCACACCATACACGTCTAATTACCAACGCTTTTGTTTGGTAGTACAGATACACATGGTAAGTTTCATAACATCCTACTTTATTTTATTACTAAATGTAAACAAAATGGTGCTTTTTTTAATCTTTTGTTGACGCTAATGTATATATTTTTTTAAAAAAATAATAATAACATGTTTTATCTCCAATGCATTTGGGTATTATGCTAATACTTTTATGTGTGTAAAACAAAATCTTGGATCAACTCTTTGCTTTGGTATTTTAAGCGGTGAGAAATTCCTCATTTCTTGGGCAAGCTATACAAGTATTTCTCTATGGTTTTATTGGTTAGTTTTTCTTTTAAATTATCTGATTATATCATGTTAAAGGCAAAATTTATTATATGTATTTTTTTTTCAATCATGTTGGGCATCTTGGGTTGCGAAAAGAAGGGGCATACGGAATAACTTTCTTTTTTTTTAATCTTTTTAGGAATAGTTCTGAGGGGCTTTTGTTTCTTCTTTGGGTCCAGGAAGAATCATTAAAATTTTAAGAACAATTGTTTTGAATAACATGGAGTTTATCATTTGGCTACTTTAAACGAGGTTTTTCGTCCCAATCATCATAAATATCAAGTCTTTACTTACAGACTTCAGGACCAAGTTCCTATACTAGATCCCCGGATCTCAAATTCTATTAATGTTACCTTTTGGGTTCACATACATATATACGCTAAATGCTAAATTTTCTGTTATTTAAATTGTTCTTTTTGAGGTCTCCATTTTTGGGAGGGGACCAATTCGAGGGGAAAAAACAGATATGATGACAAAACAGGAATATTTTGAACTCGATTTTTTTTTTTCAAATTTGAAAAAAAAAAAAGATGTTTTTTGAGTTTTTAGTTCTTGGTCTGATCTGTCACAAAAAAAAAACAAATTGGATTTCATGCTGTGATATTTTTAAGGTTTAGTTAAATAGATAATAAATAAAACGTGGGATAAGTCATTGGTTTACAAATGTTGACAAGTATATATAACACGAAGGAAATGAAGATAAATAGGGAATTGAAAAGAAAAAATTGGTAAGTTCTTTGTCAGTGCGCAAAAAGATGAAAGACTCATTTTTTCATATGAATCGAGTACAAGATAAATTGATATTACCTTGCTAGTTACTTTTTTTAGTAAATGTCTACAAGATCATGACAGGCGTCGTGTCTCTTTTCGGTAAGGGGCTTTAAACCTCTTCTTTATCGCCAATTCCTAAAACAGAATAGTTAGGTTTATTACTAAGTGAAACATAAAGTTCTCTTTTTTATCATATTTGGTGTTTACATAATAATAAAAATATATGGGGGGTGGTTGTCAAAATCGCTGCCTGATGAAGCATTTAATGTAAAATACGTATGTTAACAGTATATGATAATAATGTTTTGATTACTTGGAGTTCTATTTTTCTTCTGAGCTGTTGCGTTTTGGGATATTTTGATTAACTGTTTAAAAAAAATGAATCAGACACATATCATCTTTGACCTTTTTGTGTATGTATCATCACGCTTGTTATAACTCTATATGTTAAATCATCTCATTAAAAAAATTGCTACAAGTGTTAATAATATTATTATTTTGTAATATCAGATCATGATGATATAAAGAAAGAAGACTCTTTTTATATGTCGTGTCATTTTTGTACGTAGCGTAGAAAATGATTTCTTTTGTACGTAAAATATCACTATATCATGTAGACCATGGTAGTAAAGGTATAAAAAAAGGAATGATTACGTATTATATATTCTAAATATTTTTTTATGATTAGGGGTTTCAGGAATATGCATGTGTAGTTTATCATTTATTCCTGTTATATTATCAGTAAATTAGATTTATTAAACAAATGAGATAAATGCCAAGATTTATTGATAAATATTTTCTTATTAATTGAAAAAAAAAATTATTGATATATATTCTTAAATTTGACATCTATTCAAAATAATAAAAATTATGGTACGATTCATAACCATGCGAAGTATTCTTTTTCAGTGTCAACTATTACAATATGTACCTTATTTATAAAGAATATTGAATATGAAATAGCTATATGTATTATGTTTTTGCATATATGTATAATATAATTAAGAAATATTATAATAATACTACAAAGTTATTGAACGGGTCCCAGAACTTTCGTGTGTGTTTATGTGTAGTGTGGAACAACATAACACCTGATGTTTTAATTGAGGTAAGATCATGTGGAACAATACTCGCAAGGAAAACTTTATTATTACCAATATATGGCGTGCTCTCCATACAATATACCTTTTTTTTATTCCATATCAGTATATTATTACTATTTATTTTTGATGATTTACATTTTTATATAATGTTTGTAATATCCATCATAATTCCTTTTTACTCTTGTACTCCCTATGTGATTTATTATTCTATAATTGTTTGATAAAAAAAAATTATTCACGAGTTACGCACACCTAAATAATTCAATGTGATTCGTGAACAGAATATGTTATTATTATTATTATACCGTTTTCAAATCGAAAGTTGTTTTTTTTTTCTTGGGGGGAGACATGGAAGAAAGGAGTTAATAAAAAAAAAGTGGCAAAAGAAAAAAAAAAAGGCGAGGTAGAATAAATTAATGTTATTTTTTCTTGTATTTTTCCTGGATTTCGATAACGGGATCAACATTTAATTTTTTTCATTCAACTGATTAAGTTTCTTAAATCCGAACCAAAACAAAAACAACAGACCCGACGACTATTTTATCCGACTGCAACCAAAAAAAGAACACCCGATGATATATCATTGTATCAATGGAACCAGAAGCATAATTACATATTATTTTTATCAATATTTACCTGAAAAAATCATCAGTATCACCATAACAACCAAATTTGGGAGATTGATAAAAAGATTTCCTAATCCAAAGTAGTAACAATGATGAGTTTCCATTGCATTTATCCTTTATCCCTTTTTACATCAAGAAAAATGAAAAATCCAGAACCCGCGTAATATGTTAATAATATAAGCATCATGCAGTATTATAGCATGTATTAGTGGTGATCATGCTTGGTTAAAATTGATAAAAACCATGCACTTGGCATGACTTTAATAATGACGCATCTGTAATAAAAAAAAAAGCGCGGAAAACATATCATATTTTTTTTTACTGGAGTTTAAATGACAAAAAAAAACATGTATTTTTAGGGGTGGGGGTTATTATTTTACGAGAAGATGCCATAAAGAAAACAAGGGTGGCTATTAAAAGAATTATAATTTTGGTATCTCAAACCTTGCTTTCTTCGGGGTTTTCGGTAGCTAGCGCCGATGGTTTTATGCAGACATGCAACTTTCTTTTTACAATCCAGGGAATAAGTAAAAAATAAAGGAAAACCGAGGGGTAAAGAATGCCTTTTTTTTGGGGGGGAGGCGGTGTAAAGATGATGATGATGATGGAAAAAGAAGGGGGAAATAGTGTTATGTATTTTACATTATTTTTTTTTTGTGTGTAGCCACCTAAAAGTCGTATACACAACCATGCGCCACTAACCACTTCATTTTTTATACGTGATTTTTTTTTTCATTAACCATATATTTCACATTTCCTCCTGTTTCATTTTATTTTTACTTCTTTTCTTTCTCTCAAAAGCTTTAACACCCTTCTCCCTTTTTTTTATCCAACTAGTCCATGTTCACTCCCCCTAGCAAAACTTTACACACGTCTCTTAATAAACTACTAGATTGCGCCCAAGAGTACCTTGCTGATGTTTGTTTTCACTACCCGTCTGGCAAGATCTGGGCTCATCGAGGTAATGTACTTATTTATTTTCCGGTTTTTTTTTTATTGATTAAGTACATGTCGAATTAACTTTGAAACTATAGCCATAATACTTGCACGTGCACCCAACGAATTTGCGACCAAACACCTTTCAGAATTAGTTCACAATGCAGACTCTTTAAAAGTCATTGACATTTATGAACCTATTATACCATATACAATACTGGAACATTTACTTCGTTATTGGTATACTGGTGTACTTTTACATCCGCTCACAACGTCAACTGAGCAACAACCTAATAGTTCTAGTGATGTCTCATCTTTATCTACTCTTTCATTAACAAGTACACAAACCAGTGCTTCATTGATGACATTGTCAACAATTCAAAGCACTACGAGTTGCTATGGTGGCGAATTACCTGAAGGTAGTAGTGCAAATGGATATACGGATATTATCAAAGAAATTCGAGAACAAGAGCGACGTTTGGGCACGGCCCTTTTATTCCGTGATCATGGTGACACAAAGGATAACAAGAAAGTTCAAAAAATGCCTAGTAACAATGGCAATAATAATAATCCGGCTGATCAATTAAAAGTAGATATTGCTGCCATGTATGATGATGGCAGCAATAGAAAAGAACGAAAAACACCAGCTACCAGTGATGTGACTCTCAAGCTATTTACCAATCCTAATAATAATAATAATAATAACAAAACATCGACAACGACAACGACATCTTCTCTTCCTCAACAACAACAGCAATTTGCTGTGCATCGATGTATCTTGGCAGCTCAATCTCCGCATTTTTATGCCATGTTTTGTAAAGAATTTCGGGAAGCCTCAAGTTCCACCGTGTATCTTTCGAGCGATATTTTCGCACCGACAAGTTTTAATGTGATTTTACGGTACTATTATACCGACACATTGTATATTCCACCCGGACCATCGAATGATACATCCCCACCAAACATCGAAAATCCTCATCAGCAAAGTCTTGCAAGAAAAAAATATAGTCTTCGATTACTTCATGATGCATTTCGCGTAGCTGATTACCTGGGTGAGTATGATACTGTATGTCAAGCCATTCTTTATGCCATGTCCGAACTATGTAATCACTTCAAATGTTCCTGTAACGAGTGTGCAGCATTATTACCCTCCATGTTATGGTTTTCGGATAAATACAAAAGTCATGTACCAGCACTCCGTCTAAACTTGATCAATATCTACTCGGAACCTGTACATTCACTAGCCTCTCTTTGGTCTGCCCAAGCCTTTGCCATTTTAGCTGACTCAAAGACAACTGATATTGTATCCGAAATTGTAGCTCATATTACTTCGAATATCAAAAAGCAAACGGCGATTCAAGTACTGGAAGCATTTCATTTATGTTTATCTCGGATTCCAACTAAGCAATGCTCCACAGTGCGACAGATTCTGGATAATTTAGTCTGCCATACAGTAACAATTATTACGGATAATTTTGAGTTTTATTGCGTGGAATATCCAATTCTTTTATCTTGTGTGGATGGTATTGCTGTGGGGTCCGGCTTGTCTGTTGATTTCTTGGAATTTCTTCTCACGCGGGTTATGCAAGACGGTATCAATGATCACAATGCAGGTGAACTGTACCAAAGTATTGTGCGAGATTTGATTGGTCGTCAAGAAATGGATCAGGATAAAATTGTGGATAGTGTACTAGTGGATGCGTATCAACAATGTGTCGTTTATCTTGTCAATCGTTGGTCACACGTCAAAGCTTTAGGTGGATTCAAAAAAGTGGGAAAAGAAATCATGAGAAAACTTTCTGAAGGTAATCTTTCTTCTTTTGTCTATATGAAATAAAATGAGAGTATATATAACAGAAAACGAATGACTATAAATGGTTTTTATTCATAGATATTGAAGTACCTTACCGAAATCTAACCAAGTCAGCCTTTGAAACTGATCTTGCTTCTCTTTTTGGATTCAAATCAAGATCATCTAATAAACTAAAGAATAAACCTGAAAAAGCTGAAAGTGAATATGGAGCAGTTCGTCGTAACAGTACCGCAAGTCTTTCTTATAGACGACTTTCATTATTAAGTTTAAGAAGCAGACGTTCACATGATAGTCTGGCAACTACTCGAACATCATTATCGGTAGTATCCGCAGCACAACAAAGCACAATCACTTCTACAGCAACAGCACCACCCAATTTTTTAACAATTCAACAACAATCGGATCACATTGTTCATCAGCGACGACATCGTGACCCTATATTGACTAATAATAACAATAGTTTAACTACACCCACGACAATCAGTAGTCCGACATTACGTGAATTCGTTCAAGATTCTACTCAAAACTTCAATAATAACAATACTAATAAGAGTGTTAGTACAAGTAATGGAAATCCAAGTAACCAGTCTCGGGATTCTTCATCGTCATCTTTATTAACGGATGCTTTGTTACCCATGGAATTACATAATAACACTTCACCGACAATGACTACATCTACTTCAACTCCTCTACCATCATCTACTACAGCAACTCGGCCTTCAAGATTAAGGTTTGAGTTACCTACAATGCCTCAACGACCATCAAGTGTTGTTTCTGATGAATTTTCCTCAGGAATCCCTGGAAAGGTATTATTACAACCAAGGAATAATAACAACAATAAAAAGAAGAAGAAAAAGAATAAACGAGCACGCAGTCAATCGCCATTAAGAGCACGACTTGGATTTGGTTCAAGTAGTAATAGTGATGCAAGTGATTATGAAGATAATAATAATAACAATCATGCAAACATGCCTATTTTGGGGGCCAAAGTGGAATTATTACGTCGACCATTACCTATGCGTGGTACCATTAAATACATTGGTAGTGTTCATTTCGCCAAAGGTACTTATGTTGGTGTTGAGCTTGAAAATAGACGTAAGTATAATGTTTTCGTACTTGTGTAATACAAATGGTTGTGAGATTGTGATCTACATTGCTCTAATATGTTTTTAATCATTATATAGTTGGAAACAATGATGGGGCATATGATGGTGTACGCTATTTTCATACAGATCAACAACGTGGTGCATTCTGCAAAGTAAGTTAAATAAAATACATAGACACCGAGAAAAAAAAAGATTGGAAAAATAATTATTAATTATTATTTTATTAGGCGGATGATTTTAAGATTATTTCTATGCCAACCACACCTGTTGCTACCACCTCAACATCATCATCTACCCGTGCATAATTATATTTTATATAAATATATATTGATACCCACCTCATAACTTTGTATACTTACATATATACATACTAGATAATCTTTTTTTTTATTTTCGTGCTCTTATTATTATCATAATTACCAAGTGTATATATTATTGTTATTGATATTATTATTATTATTATTCCAACTCATCTTTCAAAATATAAAGTTTTGACATTTAAAAACAACTATAATTTAAAAGTTTCACGTGTGACAAATCGACACGTATAAAATTAGAAACTACTCTTTTCAACTTTCTTTAACCATCGTCGTTCCCCTTCCCCGTTCATACTAAATGGAAAAGTATTCTCGTTGGAGAGTAAGTCAACTTATCTTCGAATTCAAAACACGTAACAAAATCATCTTGTTTTACTAATGTATTAGGATTATTACTATTACTATTATTATTATTATTATTATTATTATTATTAGGATGCTGGTACAGGCATTCAACCATTCTTACCACCTGTCGTACGTATAATAAAACAATCGTTTTTTACAATCGTTAATATTTTACAATCCTCTAAACAACAATCATGTATACATGTGTGTGTATTATAGCCACCACGTACAGAATCAAGCTTATTATCAACTTTGTCCGATGCAGTTCATTATATTGTTGGACCAATTCAAGGACTTATTAAACTTACCTTAGTGTTGGTATTGAGTTTACTTTATTTCCTAGTCAATAAAGTGATTGGCATTATCATGGTATGTGTAATATGTATAAATATATATATATATGTTGGTTATTATTAGTAATACTAAATAGAGTTATTTAGGTGGGACCATTAGCACGGATATGGTCACGATTATGGTCAACAATTTTCTTACGTTTGATATTAATTGCAAGTGGTTTCTTCTTTATCAAGACGGAAACCATTTCATTGCGTCGAGGCAGCAGTCGTCGTAGCAACAATAGTGGAGGAGGACAACAGTCTACATCTAAAGCTTCATCCTCCTCTGTTCAATCTGGTGATATCATTGTTACCAATTGGACTTCTTATATTGACGTCATTTATCTTGCTTACGCATATGATCCTGTTTTCACTCAAGTATACCCACAAGGTAAAGTCCGTCGTATTGGCTTTTGGAAAGCTTTACGATCATGTACGAAAATTCCTCCTCCTCCATTGGAAGAACAAGAACAAGAAGAGCAAGAAGGACTATATACGCTTCGTGAATTACAACAACAAGCAAAAGAAAACGGATGGGGACCTATTGTTGTATTTCCAGAAGGAACAACATCAAATGGTCGTGCGTTATTGAAATTTGCACCTGTTTTCAACTGCTATCAACCTTCGGAAAGAAATGGACGGTTTCATGTATTAGCATTCAGGTAAAAAGTTATTGTTATTGATACAGATAACATGGTAATCGTTGATATATATAAACCATACTTATCAAATTCTATAGATATGAATATCGAAATTTACCACCCACTTATACCGTTGGAAATCAATTTTGGCACTTTTGTAAATTATGCACTCAGGTAAAAATGATAAAATGAAAGTGGGATAGGATGATCATCATCATAATAACAGTACTAAAATGATAATATCAAATAAATAGTTTTATAACACGTTATCGGTAAAACGATTAGCAAATGATGATGTACCATGTAATCCAGCCATGACTTCATCTCAAGAAGCAGCCGATCTTGCATCATTAGCTGGTAAAAATGCAACAGATGATTTAGTTGGGGGTCAATTGACCGTGTGTTTGGGTAATATGTCCAGACTTCGCAAGACTAATTTAAGTATGATGGATAAACGGGACTTCCTTGAATACTATCACCTAAGAGATAAAAAGAGTGCAAGAAAACAAGAACAACAAACAATCCGCAACAAGAAAAAAAAGTAGTAAACTGTAATAATCATAACCATAATAATCATATTTAGATTTATTTATATATAATATATAAAAGCAGCCGAGTTCTTTTTTTTAGCAACAAGTAAAATAAGGCTTTTTGCTTTTAACTATTTCTATGGTTTCCATGATGATAGTGACACGTTTACGTACGTTACGGTTATTATCGGAATCATCATCACTTGAAGAAGATTCTTCATTTTCTCCATCACTTCCAACATGTCTTCCTAATCGTAAATTTCTCATTAGTCGACGTCTTCTTCTTCGACTAAAATCAACTGACATTCTACTAGTAATTCGATCTTTCCAAGGTCGATGTTCTTCTTCTTCTTCTTCTCTTTGATGCTGTTGATGATTATTATGATGATGCTGTTGTTGTGAAAGTGAAGTGGATGATGATGATGCTGTATTATTATTATTACTATTATGAAGTGGATGATGTAAATGCTGATTATTAATATTATTATTACTATTATTGTTGTTATCGAAAGAAAGCGATGGTGATTGTTGATGCATTGATAAATCAAAAGATGTCGATCGTTTTGTTCGTAATCGTCGAATTGGTTTTTGTAGTTCTTGTTGAGGACTGCGTTGTCGAATCATTTCTTGATCATATTCGATCAAAATTTCTTCTTGATGAATAAGTACACGCTCTGTCGCAACTAAATCCAAAGGTGTTCCATTTGGGTCCGATAATGCGCGTACAATATTAAATCCTTGTCCTTTTAATACTGCCATTTGTCGTTGAAACATACGTTCATCAAAATCAGAATCGGTTTTGAACAAGTCACGTAACTCATAGACTGTTTGACGCCACCATGCTGGATCTGATAATACACTCAAGAACTGCTGTCTTGTTTGTTCAGAAAATGGACGTGCAATTAAGGTCTCGGGCAATGCAAGCCAGCCATAAGGATAAGAACGCCATTGATCAGGATGCTTGAATGGAAAAGCAAGACCATTATCAATAGCAGCAACTTGAATGGAGGCTTTCTTAATAGTATCCAATAGACTCTCATTAGTAGTTGGGCTACTACTACCACTAGTTGATAAATAGTCCTGGTATTTAATCATCCAATTGTCTAATCCACGATCTATATGTATATAATTTTATTGATTTCATTAGTACCCAACATTCGTCATCAATCCTGTGATACATTAAACGTATTCTTACCTGTGTTACGAATCAAAAAATCTAATATAACCAATTGTTCAAATTCCAACTTGAATTGATCTTGTATCCGATGTGTCCATCGAAAACCCTTTTTTACTGTGTTTGTTGTTGTTGGTGATCGATTAACATGTGTTTGATCACTTTCATAACGCTCTTCAATAGCCTCAGTTCCATAAATTTCTTGTCCTTCGTTATTGTTAATCATATTCACGGCCATATAATCATCAACATCATTATTATTATTCACATTTTCATCATCATCGCCATCATCCTCTTCTTGACCCATGCACCCAGCCCAAACTGAACTGCCCCTCATCAAAGACGAAGAAGAATAACGATTATTCACGGGATATGGATGATCTTTTAAAAATAAATTCGCATCACGGAACCCATCCAAAAAACATTGAAAACTACCAATTTTTGGAGGTAGGCCAACAACGGAAGCGGAACGACGATCTAAGTAATCATAATGGAAAGACGGTGAAGCCAAGTGTATTACATCAGTATGAGGCACAAGGCAGGTACCAAGACGACGGTCCACAAGAGAAGATGCAGCCTCGGAAATGTAACCGAGGTTAGGAATTAAACAGCTCCGACCAAAGAAACATGGAAACAAGTGTCGATGAATCCATTTGGTCCATTTAGGATTCAAACGACCATAAGGTTCTTCATTTTTGGGTTTGAATACACCAACAATTTTTCCTTGATCGTTTCGACAAAAATATGAACCACTGGAACCTTGACTAATGCGCGTTGGCTGCACACCTGCAGATTCAATTGCAGAACGTACAGATTGAACTATGGATTCGAATTCCTCTTTACTGACTGGAATGTCCTATAAAATTGTGCGTATTCATCAATCCCGAAAGATTAAAAAAAAAAGGTATTGTTAATCTCTCTCTACTTTTTTTTCAAAATGGTGATACGATGATTTTTTTTTACCTTATGTTGTGATAATGGTTCCTGTTGTTGTTGCTCTTTTACTGTATATTGTTGAGATACACGATGCATTGCTAATTCATTGGGTAACGAAGTTGATGATGCATTGTTTGTTGTTGTGGGATCCCATTTTACAAATACTGATGTAGACAATTGATCCGTTTGAGTCAGTGTATTGTCAAATGATAATGGTGTGAGTGACAAATAATCCACATGCTTTTTTTTCTTGTTTCCGAGCATACGGCGCCTACCACGGAACCTTCGCCGACGTACAATGGTCCAACCACGTTTAGATAGTTCTTTTAACATAGGATCAGCTTGAGAAGGCATATCTCCTTGCTGAATATCTGCCATAATTACTTTTGGTAGCGAAGCAAATGAAGCTTCCGTTGCTGTCTTTTTACGAAAAGGTAATTTGCTTTTGATAAAGCGTTGCGTGGCGATAGGAATCTCTGCGGCACGTTTTGCTGAGATGGATGCGCGTGCTGAAAATGAATGAAATCCTGGTAATTGTTCATTGTCATCTTCGGCGATATTGTCTTGTTCTTCGCTAGTATCAATATCAGGTGAATCGGGTAAAGGTGTTGCTTGGGGTAATGGTGGAACAATAGCACAATGTAAACTACTTGAAACTAAAAGTGAATTGGGATGACGTTCTATAGAGGTTTGTGCGATTAGATCATCATATAAATCGTCATCGAAATCTTCTTGTTGTTGTAAACGGGTATAAGTGCCTCCTTGAGTAGACGAGGCACTTCTGTGCCTTGCACGAGTAAACATTTAATTTTTCTTTTATTATTATTATTATTCTTCAATAAGAGGGTATATAATTGATGTTGTTGCTGTTGTTGTTATATATACAAGAAAAGGAAGGTTGGGAATAAAAAATAAAAAATAAAAAATAGCCAAGCGATTTTGACAAGTTAAAAAAGAAAAAAAGAGGTGCTACAAGAAAAAAAAAGTATTGTGAACCTGCTAAGATTTTTAAAGTGCATATTAAAAAAGTGTGAGAAAAATGTGCCACGCATGTTTGTACACAAAATGCAATTCATTTCGAAGTTTCATAAAGATTTATCAAGATCTTCATAAAACTCCAAATGTTTATCAATAACTTGATCTAATAGTTTACTATTAACTTGTTCATCTTTCATCGTGCGACGCTATAATAAATAATAAATAATTCATGAGAATGAGAATGAGAACATAACCATGAAAAAGAAACCGGGAGGAGGGGTTTACTTACAAAAACATATTGACAACTTTGATAAATTTGATGATATAAAAGTTTACTTTTTTCAGATCGTCTGTCATGTCCACGTTTCTTTGACATTGTACCCCATAATCGTTTCTTAATCATGTCTTTATTTTCTGATTCCCAAGAATCCACAGCAGTCGTCTTTTTCTAATCATCCATTTATATCTTAGTAACAGCACTCATAGACATTATATACATATCTCTTTTTCGTATTCACTTTTACCTTTCGTGCTTGCTCTGGTGATTTACGCATTTGTTCTGATGCTGTTGATGATGCTAGTTCTTTACGTTTCCCTTTACTAATAGGTGATCCAGTAGTATTATGACTATTTGTTGTTGATGTTGTTGTTGTATTACCCCCAGCCTCTTGTCGTTCCAATAAAAACTTGAGATCAATTGTATTTCGTTTTTTTGGTACTGGCTTTGGACGTGGTTTAGCGAAAAAATCAGGGCGTTGTAATTGTCTTAATCGTTCTTTTTCCATGATATCTTGATCTCTTGCTGCAAGAATATCCCATTTCCATTCTTGTCGATCTCCATTTGTTGTTGTCAAAATATCTTCTTCGTTTTGATCATCAGCAAGCATGCAACCAAGTGCTTCTAAGTAGTTGATACCGGAGTTGGTACTGTTTGTCGCCATCATTATTGGATAATAAAGGTTTGATAATATTTTTGTGGAATCATCATCGAATCGTGATTGATAAAGTTGAGCACGGATAGAATCATTTCCATTGTGATCTGTTTCGGCATAGAGTAAGATATAAGATGGTGTTGGTAAAGGATATTTTGTACCTATATATCATGACAGAAAAAAAAATACGCCATTAGTTTATAATATATTTATAACCAAAGATTGAATAGGTCTTCCTTTTTTTTATTATTAATCGCTGAAATTTACGTTCAATGAATGGATTTTCAAGGCCTTCTTCCATGATTTCTTCCTTATCTTCCAAACATTCAAGTAAAAGTGCATAGTGACTATGAGAATCTTTAATATCCTTGTCGCCAAAGACAGTATTTAAAAATCCATCCAAACCATTCATTCCTGGCATGATTAAACTATCAAGTTAATTAGAAACCATCCACATTTTATATTCATCATCACCTCAAGTATAATTGTCAGAAAATAGGATATATCATTTACCATTCCCATCGTTCTGCTAGATAGGATTGAAATGTGATATTCTTCAATTCTAATACATCTTTTAGTTGAAACATAACATCGAACGTTACTGTTGATTCTGTTTGTTTCCATGGTGCTAGATGAAGTTCTAGAAAATATATAAATATATATATGCATTGTTTGTTTGCAAGTTAGACATATATTTTTTTTCTCTTTTGCCTAAAAAATTTAAGAATAAAAAATAACAGAAAAGTTGTTTAGATTGATACCTGGAGGATCTTGATCAGACCAGTAACGATCTTTAAGCCATTCTAATTCTAAACTCAAAATATTAATACAATATAACACTAACAATAACATACACCAAAAAAAAAAAAAAGAGTACGATATGAAAAATGTTTTTTTTATTTGCCTTTTCCGAAATGAATTGGTTGATATAAATGCAAAGGACCAGACAATGCACAATTAAGCATTGAGGGTTAAGTATATATGTATGTTATGTTGTACGTGTGTATGTATATTTTAGTAACGAAACGAAAAAAAAAAAAAAAAAGTGAAGAGGAGAAAGAGAGACAGGAGGGAAAAAAGTTGTTATACAATAAAAAAAAAAGAATAAGCTGAGTTATATAGTTGATAATAGGACGTGAATTGTTATTTATTCCATTCGACGCCATCATCCAAAGTCAATCGCACTAATGAATTTAATAGTATTAGTTTATCAAGTAAAATTAAATGATTGAATAAATGAAAATCAAATATACTTACAATAGAAGTTTATAGAAATAGCCAACACAACAAATCCAGTAAGTACTGCTGGACCATACTTGTCTGAATATTCACCAATTTCATTTTGAGATACTCGCGTAGCACGATCATGATAATTATACAAAGCATAAATCATCACACCTAAAGACAATGCAGTAAAGATACCGGAAGAAATACGTCCAATTTCATCTGAAAAGTTAAGTAATCCAATAGCTAAACCACCCAACAATAAAGTAAATTGAAGCCATGCCAAAAAGGTACGTTCATTTGCAAAATATGTTTTGACAGGTGGTGGTTTTGCTGCTGCAGCTGCAAGTCTTGCTGCTCTGGCCGGATCTTTTTGTTGGTCATTACGTTTAAATGTAGTCTTGCTCTTTTTGAATAAGTGACGTAAACCAGCAGGTGATAAAATACTGTTTTTTCTTTTCTTGGCTTCAACCCCTTCATAATCTTGGATTTGTTGTTCAGAAGAAGAAAGTAAAGGTGTATTTTCGTTGGATGTTGCTGCAGGAGGTTGGGTAGAAGTTTGTGTGGCTTCAGCAATCATACGGATTTGAACATGATCTTCTTCATTAGCTGATGCAGAACTACTTCCAGCGGTATCTGTTGGACGCAAAACGCCAAAGGAACAAATGCGTGGTTTACGAATATCAGTATCCATTTGAGGTAACCAAAAGGGTAAAACATTGATCTTATCCTCCAACAAGGTAGCACAACCATGAATAAACTTTGAAAATTTTGGAACTGATTCAACCAAATGGGAATTGACTAATTCCACTACCCATTGAGGAGGTTCTTGACCCACGTGTGTTTGTAACTTTACTTCCAAGACAGCATATGGGAAACGACAAATATCTTCTTCAGGCAATTGTTTAAATGGATAATCCACACCAATATCTGTGCGACGCCAATTATCACCCGAACGTCTCTTACCGCCCATATTATCTTCACGGATCAATGATAATTCTGTATCTAAAGAAATTCTTACACGAGCGTCACCAGGTAATTGAAAAGCAGTACGATTATAAAAGGTACGCATCATAGGATGTAATCTCTTTGTCAGAGTGGTATATTGAACCTCTTGAGCCAATTGTTCCATTTCTTGAATTTCCTTTTCTGAGTGTTTTCCTTGTTCTCTCATTTTGGCAAACAATTCGTCTGTGGTATACTCGCCTTTTAAAAAGGCATTCAAATATTTTTCTTTGACGGGAAATCTTGCTTTAACAGATTTTTCACCGGTCCAATCTTCCCGATGAGTTTTACGTTCGACAAAAATTGTGTTGGATTCCATACCACCATACCATCGCATACGAATAGCTTCAGCTCCTTCACTTTTTTCCAATCGGCCCATGTACAAGTCGAAATCATCGTTATCGTAATAAATACTAGTAATGGCAGAATCTTGAGGTTCAAATTCTTTGTTTGGATTAAATACGAGGACGGGTAAATGTTTCAGAATGATCAGTTTGAGCTCTGTGATGTTATCCGGGTGGACCCTGATTTGAAAGAAGAAGAATAAGTAAGAGAGGAATGGAGAAGCGGGACATAAAATATATAAAAGAATAAAGGGTTAAAAAAAAGAGAGCATACCAATATTTTGTTGTGTTACGAACAAATGCAGATTGTTTACCGCCTGCAGCTGCATCGCCACCACGTTCTTTACCGCGGGTACGTACACGATCATATAATGTTGATATACGCACAATCAAGGCATCATAATTTTCTTTGTAAAATGGTTTAGCATTCAAACGAACCATAAACATAGGTTTTAATGGCCATCGTGTTACTTTCTATATTATTATTTGATATCAAGTCAGTTTTAAATTATGACACATTTTATTCCTGAAACACTCAATTAAAAAAAACAATAACAATAACAATAACAACAATAACAACAAATATACCAAAAAAAAAAAAACTTACATCGTGTTTCTTAATAATTTTCAGGAAACCAGTATAATTAAGCCGAGTAAATTTAGCCAAATCATGAACATCGGCAATAATATGTCCTAGTTCCATCTCAGAAGCAGTAAATTCATCCTCTTCAGGAGCTTCTTTACGACACAGTTCTTCTACTTCACGGGCCTCTGATTCGATACGACGGTTAATTTCTTCCAACTTAACACGTTGAAAACTATAGACCTTATCAAGTTCCTTTTCCAATCGTTCAACAAATTCAGATTCATTTTCCTCTGTCCATTCTTGATCCCCTCGTGAATTCTTTTTTAAGAATCGTTTCAAGTCATCGTATGCTTTAATATATATATATAAATATAAATACGTTAAAAAAAAGAAGAGCTTTTATCTTTTTTTTTCGGAACAAAAAGAACAAAAAAAAAGGCTAACCTAAATAATAAAAGGTCCATTCTGGATAAAGAGAAGTTTGTAAAGTATGTCCAAACTTCATATTGTTTTTTTGGTAGAATAAAAAGTATAAAAAGTAATAACAATAATAACAATAATACAAAAAGAAGAAAAGAAGAAATACAAAAAGAAACTATTTTTTTTTCGTGCCCGCCCTCTTTTACAAAAAAAAAAAAAAAAAAATACACGGAGCCAATCAGTAAACATGCATTATTATAAGAACTTTAATAAACCCAGGGCAAAATGATCCAACGTCCTTTTGGAAACTTCTTTTTATATTCATCACCGAATGTCTTTTGGTACCAAATTTTTGTTTCGCTTGCAGTGATTGTTAAATTAATTGTTGTCCATATCAATCCACACACAAATATCCAATTCTTGAAACCATTCAAGATGTTCAACGCAAGATAGATCAAAATATCACAGAGATAATGGGGCACTACAATCCATTCAAACCAATCACCTTGTGGAATTTGATACCCAGAGCCAATATTTTTACGCAATGATCCAAGAATGTGATGGCACGTGTGTTGGTGATTGGTTGCATATAAAAACAACAAAACTCCAAAGGTCGTACGAACGATCGTCGGAATACTAACTTGTTTGCTGCTGTCTATGTTGTTATTGCTAATATCGCCATAGACACCAAGGTTCGCTGCTCCTTCAAGCCACGTACCGAAAACCATAGCACCATAAAATCCAAGACCAGTCAAGTAATGAGATATATGCATTCTTGCTTGTTGGGAAGGTCGTTCAATATAAAGTGATTCATAAACACGCCTGGTTAGATGTAATGTAAACAGAATCAGGGCCACCAGACAATCTTGACGTGACATTGTGTCACTTAATGTTTCATTATCCAACATATATAAAAGTGACATGATAGGTCCACGTAACTGATATTTCGATAATAGAATTATTTCCAAGGCATTTTCAATTGCCAATGCAAATCCAACAAGATAAAAATGTGCAAACCAAGCTTTGGGAACTGTCCATTGAGCAAGCCAATGACCAAGAGGTGATGTCGGTTTTTCTGTTGTTGTATTAAGTTTGCCATAAGGTAAAACCGAGGTACGAAAGAATTGAATCCATTTGGCTAACAAGGATAAAATTGTAAGAGCACATAAACAAAAGCAAAGGAAAAGTATTAAATACATAATAATTTCCAATCCCAACAAATTTAAGTATATGAAAAGTAACCAAAGTGTAAAAGGGGAACTTATTTAAAAAAAAAAAAAAACTCCATACCAAAATCAATTGGCGTAATATTTTATTCTACAAAAGAAAAAATTCTATACTATTTTTAATAATACACATGAAGAACACCAAATGAAATATTGATTAAAATTCCTGCAACGATCCCCAATTGATGCCTTCGCGTAAAAACGGATTCTCGAAACCAAAATAAACAAATAATTCCCAAAAAAAATCCTAATATTAAACCCCACATCATTTCTTTGTATGTTCCTTGAACAGCTAAATTATCATATAAATGTGAATTCATTAGTTACTAAGCCAACAATACTTGTTTTATAGTAACCAAGCAACAGTTCCTATATAAAACTACTTACTTCCGTCTGCAAGTGTTTCACTGGTATTATCTATCCATTGTTCTTCTAAATTACGTGCTTCTTCTGAATTGTCTATATATAAAACAATCACGACATTTAGTATTAACATATATAGTTTTCTCTTCATTATTTTATGATAATTAACTTACCATCACCGGCGGTGCCATGCATTCGATGAAACCTTGCTCGAATCCCTTGAACATCTTCTTCAGAAAATCCAGATTCTCGAAGCCTATCAAATCCTGTAGGTGGCGATATTTGTGGTTCATTCTATATCAAAAGTATAAAAATTAATCAATATTTATTTTTATTGTCCCTCCCCTCCCATTTTTTTATCAATTATTTTCCCAAACTTACATTATTGGTTGGTGTAGAATTCGAAGTAAAAGAAGATTTGGCAGTAGGTTTTGAAGAACGAGGAGGAGGAATATAGTCGGACACGGAGCAATGAATGTAAACAGGAGGAGGTGGAGGTACTTTTTGTTTAGAGTTGGTATCACGAATGAGTTTCCCAACTCCATAATCACTTAATCGTCGACTTTCTTCTAATATGCGTCCATTTCGAATAAGTCGTACATGTTTATTTTGTGCTTGTGATGCTGATTGTCGAATCTATTTCATTCATATTATATATTAATTCATCTATAAATCTCTTTATTTTTATGCTGAATGTTTAATCCAAGAATAAAATAAAAAAGAAATAGAAACCTTTTCTTTGATATCAAATATAGTATCGAATGGTGAAGCTCTAATAATAAGATCTTGTCCTTCATTCCAACGAATGTGTAAGTCTATTGATTCATAATATTCATCTTGCTGTTGTTGATGTTGATGTTCCTGATTCATCGTTATATGATATATATTTTTAGGTTGAGGTTAAAGTGTATACATATGAATATTGTCAGCCAAGAAAAAAAAATTAAAGGGAGTGGAGATAATTATTTATCTGATATTTTATTTATAATAGATAAATGAAAGCACAACATAGACAACAGTAAATAGCATACTACTAAATTGTGTTCGAGAAAGAGAATTACTAAACAAACTGTATGGAATAACTTGCGATACATTACATTATCTCTAAAATTATAAATATATATGATATTTTGAATAAAATGTAGTGTCATTATGATTATTGATTTGTGGTGAAAAAAACGTAATGCTCTGATTAAACTGATTATCAAACATCGTCATTATATTTTTATATGGTTTTGAATTTTACAACCATTATTAAAAACAGCAATTTATCAAAATAAAAGGTCTAGATTTAATTAGATAATGACACAATTAAGCAGAAATATTTAGTATTTGAGAAATATGTAGTATCTGGATAGAATGACAACAGATATCAAGTTAACTATTTTGTTACAATTTTTCATGATTGTGAAATGTACTTGGCAGCAGAAAAGGACTTTTTGAAATACTATATGAATAGAATGAAATGCCTATTCTGGTTATGTATTTATCTGGACGGATATTTGATAAATATTATTACTTGAATGAATGTAATATCAGCACACATATATATAGGGAGCATCATATCAAAAAAAAAAATCCTTGCAAAGTGTAACTGTCAAAGTTTTGGCTTCGGTCAGGTTCTTTTTTATTGAAAAAAAGTATAAGTAACATCAGCGGATTCTTTTTTCTTTATAATGACTCATTGTAGATAAAAAACTTTTTGTTCTATAAATAAATAAAGATAAATAAAACTGTTATTTTCGTTGTTCTCATTCTACCTACGTAAAGTTACCATGTGTCGTTATCGCTAATAATTTATAACAGAATAATAAATTATTCAAAGAAAGAAATCAGATATCATCATACTTACAACTGTTGTAAATAATTTGCTGAACTATACACTGAAAGTAACCTGTATGTTATTTATTCAATTCGGTTTTCAATGTGAATGGTGGAATCATATACCTAGACAAAATCATGGATCTTTCTCATCAAGCAGGTCGGGTTATCTTAGACATTCATTTCACAGATCTACTATAATAGCAGCAGTAGTTCTACAAGTCTAAGATTATAATCGAGTCATATATCAATTTCATTTTTTGTTATACTGTATTTTATGAATTATAATGAGCAATACAGTATAATAGTACCTGTTGATAGCAAATAGACATCAATTATCATGATTATATCATTGATGTCTTCCCAATAAGGCTCATCACTATATCTTCTATTGTATCAAAAAGTTTCAGCAAGATTATTAAGGATGTGTGATAGCTTTACTTTATACAAATATTTAACTTAGACAACATTATAATGAGATTTGTATAAATGCTTTGCAAAAAAGAAAGGAGGAGAATTATTGTGAAAATGATTTAACTTTGCATAGATGAAACACATCAATAGCCAATTACAGCTCAATCGGCATTAAATCACTAGCATCATACAAGTACTCACTTCCTGATTTCTTTTTATTTTGAGAAGACCAACCAGGATAAAAATAAAAAAGAGCAGTATGGGTAATCAATCCAGTCGAGATCAGCAAAAAGGAGCAGAATCGCTTTTATCAACATGGACACCAAAACAACAAGCACAATTAAAGGAACAATTCACTCGATTATCACGACCTACGAATGAAAAACAACAGCAGCAAACGGTTCCTTCAGAATCAGCAATAACTACGGCAACAATTCCCGTTGAAATACTTGCACAAACACTTTCTACAATTAATAAACCGATTCAATCAGAATTAGTAGATGCTTTGGCAGCTTATATTGTATACACCAGCACTAACAATAATAGCAGCAACAATAAAAAGTCATCGCAAGCGTCATTTCAAGGGTTCCTGAAAGCAGCACAAAATACAATTCAGCACAAAAACAATTTTAGTGCATTGTATACAACCTATACCTTTGCTTATAAAAAATACCAGTGTTCATTGGAAACATTTGTGTTATGGCTTGTTAAGTCAGCTATTCCATTTTGGTTTGAAGGTAGTGGGATGGTCAAATCGACAGATAAAATATGGTCTCAACAAACCGATGAGGATGATACCAGTTCTCGGCGATTAATGCAATATCTCATTTACCGAGAACAAAAGCAAAAGTACCGACAGAAAAAACGTGAACAAGAGGAAATGGCACTTTGGACGGATGATGCAGATACAACAAAAGAAAAGGATAAGGCTGAAGCAAATGCATGGTATGATCAAGCGACACAATCATCCCATGTCATTAATGAAGAGATATTTAAAACATGGATTATCGATATGCCAGTCGTTTTAATATTATTTCAATTGATAGCAAAGGTCGTTTTTCTTGGAAGCCTCTTTTCAACAACAGAAGATTCAACTGACGATGAAGATCGAGATACCCAACATCAAGATCGTATTGAAGGGATTTTATCACCTGCAATCGAGAAACCTTCTGGGAAATTGTTTGGAAAAGATGAATTCTCAAAATTACTGACACCATATGATTATTTTATGTTGACACGATCATTACCATCTAATGCAAGATCATGGTCGACTTATGAGCAAAGTCAACGCAAAGTACAACATGACCTTGAACACAAGCTGATATTTTCATCAAGACGTGATGGTACAAGCTGGCAAATCTTTGTCAATCGAATTGTAAATCAAGGAGCAACATTACTTGTCATCAAGGCCAAGGATGGATCTGTATTTGGAGGGTACACGGATGAGGAATGGAAACCTGTTACGGATTGGTATGGTAATTCTTCCAACTTTTTGTTCCGTATTCGGTACCCTAGTGATACCAAGATCGATATTACTCAGGAGGACCAGTTGGTAATGGATGCTTGGAACGGTGATTTAGGATCCAATTCACACTATCAGTACTTATGTTGGGGAAAACAGAGTTTACCAAATGGTAACTATTTTACTATTTATGAACCAATTTGTTGTGTATCAAAAGGAAATTAAATCTGACTTTTTTTTTTTTACTTATTTGTATTATAGCTCTTGCAATGGGTGGACAATTTGATTATGCAGGTCTTTGGTTGGATTCCGATTTCTCACATGGTCATTCAAAAGCAGGTCCTGTTTGTACTACTTATCAAAGTCCACAATTATCTCTTGAAGAAGATTTTACGGTGGATCAAATTGAAGGTATATGATAAT
This sequence comes from Circinella minor, assembly GCA_016758965.1. Classification (NCBI taxonomy): domain Eukaryota; kingdom Fungi; phylum Mucoromycota; class Mucoromycetes; order Mucorales; family Lichtheimiaceae; genus Circinella; species Circinella minor. Next base: position 71,849 of record JAEPRB010000138.1, on the reverse strand, counting down.
ACTATTTTAAAACAAAACAAAACAAAAATGGAAAAGAGATATCGTGCTAAAAAAAAGTCCATTTAACTTATGAATACATAGTGTTCTTGATGCGCCCAATGATACGAGATGATGATGATATGATGGAAAATAAAGGAGGTGTGCTGAGCCGAACAGAAGATATGGAGTTTATGGAAATGGCAGGCAAAAAGCTTTATTCACGCGATTTGCAAGAACCAGATCTTCATGATCAAGAAGAAGAAAATGACGAACAAGATAATAATACAAAATAAAAGTGACTCTATTTGATTTTTTTTTTTTTTTTTTTACATAAAAACAAACATTCTTATAATAGTGGTTTCTGCTAGATATTTTTTATTTTTATTTTGGTATACTGAAAATTTATTCATTCTTCCAACAATTCTTTTTGAAGTTTCTATTATCATTTATATATACGATATTTGAAAGTAATTAATAATAATACTTATTCAACTACCAAAAAAAAAAAATAGCTTATATTATTAAGAAGAGACCTTTCTAGCACAATTATTCTTTCAGTTTATTACCCACTTCGGCTTGGACATCACTAAGCTGTATACAATTTCAGCATAAGAATTTTTTTTAAAAATAGATAGAAACATTTCATTATCTTTCATTTTGTATACAGACTTATTTATAGGCGATCCAAGACGATAATAATTGAGCTAAAAGTAAGAGTTTAGTGATTATAGAATCAAGAAATTATAAGATATATACTCTAAGTTACAAACAGGTCTAATAAATTTATTTCACCCAGCAATAATAATGAACTTTTTATAGTTGTTACGTATTATACAGCACCATTTAAACCAATAATAATTTAAGCGTTGTTGCTTTTATTACATTGACCGATTGTGGCAATAAAACAATCCACAAATATATAATTGAGAATTAAAAGCTGCTCTTTGCTATTTAAAAATATAATATCACATGAACGTATCACAATAGCTGATTATAATGCGAAGATATGAAAATTGAAAATTAAAAGGATGTGAAATAAATAAATAAAGGCCCCTTCTGCCTAAGGACTAGAAGGCCCTATATTCTTGAGATAAATAAAAGGGACGATTAAAGAGTCATATATCCACTCTATCAGTACTTTTTACTTTTTACAGAGAATACAAAACACATTCCCTAATGTAGGAGTGGTATCAATTATTCTATCAAAATGTTAAACTAAAATATTATTTTAGTTTTTATCGTGATATACAATACCCATGCCAGAACAACTTAAAATATATGGGTTAATAGATGATGTATTATTTTAATCAGATTTTTCATGATTAAAAGAAGAACCCCATGTGATCGCCGTTTTGCTGGTGTGTTGAAAAACACGTCAGTAAGAAAGATCTATTTAGGAAAAGCAAACTATAAAGAATAAGATCTTGTTAATGATGAGTTATTGACATATTCAATAGGTTATACTAATCCCTTTTTACTGGCAATATCAGAGATATACCCCATAAATTCTAGAGAGAATAAGTATATTACGCTAAGCAAAGAATTAATTTGAAGGATTATACAAAAGAAAAATCACTTACGTAGTTTCTTTTCAATTCTTTTCAATTCTCTAAATTTCTACATACATTGAAAAAAGAATATGAGAATGTAAAGCTAGAATTATATTCTTTCATAGTGATGTAATACTTTAGTAGCATGTAAATACCATACTTTTGGCAATACTGTTGTTCTATTATGAATTAAATGATTTCTTTTTACTATTAAAAATTATAGTAGTAACCATTTTTGGAAATAATGACGTTTCTCATTAACTTGACCTAAACCCATTATTTTCTAAAAAAAAAAAAAAATGACGCCCTAGTAGAAGTCGGGGTAGAAAAACATGGGTATTTTTGCATAAAAAAAAAATCGATATTGTTCCATAGAATTTAATATTAATATCTAAACCCATGTCAAAAATATATAAAAAGGGGGATTCATTTTTCAAAGAAACTTTTTTTAATTCATTCACATTAACACTTTTCTTTTACTATAATATCAAAAATGTCTTTAATTAACTGGGGATCTGATTCCAACAACATTGAACGTCGTATGAACAGTATGTTTGATCGATTATTTGATGTATCACCTCGTGCTCGATCTCTTGCCGAACGATTTGATACTGGCAATATTGCACCTGCTTTTGATGTCACTGAAAATGACAAAGCTTTTAATATCCATGCCGAATTACCTGGAATGAAGAAAGAAGATATCAATGTCGATATTGATGACAATAGTTTGACCTTTAGTGGTGAAAGCAAGGCATCCAATGAATATAACAATGAAAATGTTCGATATTCTGAACGTCATTATGGTCGCTTTTCACGAACAGTCCCTGTACCCGAACATGTAGACCGTGATCATATCAAGGCTACTTTCAAGGATGGTGTTTTGAATCTCGAATTACCAAAGACAAATAAAGAAACTTCCAAGGCCAAAAAGATTGCAATTGATTAAATAAATAAAAAAAGGAAATCATCTTTTTAGTTTATTTTTTAATAATAAATCAATAATTTTCTACCCTTGTTAAAAATAATCAATTATAATAATAATACTAATAATAATAATAATAGAAGAAAAGAAAGGGAGTGGGGGATAAAAAAAAATGTGCGTGTGTGTGTTATTACTTACAGGAAGGAAAAAGGAAAATGAAGAATCGGGAAAAGAATACAAGTTTTTAAGAAAAAGAAAAAAAGAAAACGAAAAAAAAAAGTGGAAACAATATTTATATAGTGATGATAGTAATAATGAGAGAAAAGAAATAGGAAAGAGGTTGGAGTGGGTGGGAGGGGAAGAGAAAAACGAGATAAAATTTATAAGTATAGAGAGACAAAAAGGATAAAAAAAATTATGCAATAATTTTTTCAACAATTTCACTAGCAAGCTTTGCATTTTGTAAAACATTGGTTGCTGCAGCACCAAAAGTGGGATCACCAAGAGCAGTAAATCCTAATTCTTCTAATAACATTTTTTGACTTCGTCGATTCTTAGAATCACCAAAGACAGGATCAGAACAAGCAGTGACCAAAATAGATTTCACAGACTCAATAATGGGTTGTGTTTGACTGCTCATGACAATTTGGTTCATTTTTGGTAGTAAAGTATCATACACCAACGCAAATACTTGTGGCATAGCAACAGCAGCTTCTGCTAATAATCCATAAATAAATAATCGTTCAGATTCGTTGTCAGCAGAATTGAGTTGAGTAGCCAATAATGAAATCAATAATAATGCAGTTGTATTGTCGGGTATATCTAAGCGATCAAAGATCCCATAGTAGAAACTGCTACTTGCTGCCTTGCTATGTCCACCAGTATGTTTGGGGTCAAAAAACATGGCGTCCATTTCGTCATCATAAATACCATCCAATCCAGCAATGCGTAATAATTCTTTTAAGGCTTCATTTTTGGCTGCAATCGGTAAGAGTCCAGCAACATAACCGAGGGTACGTGATTCAATCACTTCTTCACCACTTCCTGTTGGGGTTTGTTTGCATTCAATATCCAAAAAGGTAGTCAGACCTTGATAAATAACATCCTTAGCATTGCTATGTCGTAATCCCTTCATAAAAGTAGCTGCAATGGCAAATGAAAAGTGACTTTCAAAGTTGACACCACATAATCGATCCAATTGTAGAGAAACATCAACCATAGGTTCACGTGCTGCAAGCAACACATCAGCAACAGTATCACCGACAAAGAATTCGCTTGCATCCAATGCACGTAACACGGCTTGTAATAAATCAGCAGCCATGACAAAGATAGGACTATGATTTACTTGAACCAATGCAACAGCGACCCAGAACAATTGTAAGAGATATCTCGAATCACCGGGTAAACTCTCGACAATATTTTTCAAACACATCATGATACTTAATACCAAATTAGGATCCGATTCATTGAAAATAGCCAACGCACCACGCAAGGCAACCAAGATTTGATATAATAAATCATCATCGATTTCTTCTCGTCCAAGACATCCCAAAACGACAAATGCACGTGGTTGAATAGCAGGATTGAATTGGAAAGCAGTACTTGCAACCAAACTCATCCATCGAGCTCGCCATGCGTTCGCCACATCAATAGAAGGTGCACCACAATGTAAAACTTCAAGAAGTTGATTAACAATAGTTTCAAGTGACCCTAATTGGATTGGTTCAGTGATATCGGTAAGCGTCTCAGAATTGATTGTAAATGCATTGGCATGAGATTTAAGCAAACCAAATAATAATCTTGATTTGGAATCAGATAATTCGGTAAGAACTAATTGAAGCTTTTTGACATTGGTTTCTGTTAATGGCATAGAGGTACATAAAGATTGGATTATATTGACAACTAAACCATGAACGGATGCGCGGACCATGGTTGAACCTACACCCACCACAAGGGATACAATATGGAATATTTCAGGAACGTAGCTCTTAACAGGACCTCGGTTGTTGAATGATAACATTAAGATGAATCGAATGAGAACAGCAATTTCGGTCCATGTGGGATGATCTGTCAACATACGTGTTGGCTTGAAGGATGTCTTTTGAAGAACCTTGCGAAGACGAGAAATAACCTTGCCACGAACAGCTACATTCGATAAGGTAACAAAAGTATCTGCCATGGCTTCTGCTTGGGTAGAACCAACGCCATGTTGATTAGAGAATAAAATGAATGAATCAAGCACAGTATTCAAGATATCATCTACCTTCCCAATTGTTTTCCAGACTTTGGCTTGAACTAATTTATACATCTATAGGCATGCACATATATCCAAAGAAAGAAAGAAAAAATGAGTTACCTAATATATATATATATATATTCTTTTCAAAAAAAAATTACTTACATCAGTACGTGCGACTGTAAGATCGATCAATAAACGTAATACTTCTTTAGTTTTTGCCACATCTTCAGGTGATCCACGACAAAACAAAGCAAGATTAGGTAACCATGGTGCCATATAATCCAAACACAAATATCGCAAAGGTTCACTTGACTTGTTAAAGCCAACAAAACATTCACTCAAAAATTCCAATGTAAATCCTTGTTCTGTTGCGGCTAATTTTTCACTAATGTTGACAATGAATGAACTACTATTGGCTGGCAAACATAAATCTTTAGCATCCAAAAGTTGCTTTCCAACATCAAAGTTGAATGTCATACTGAGCGAATAAAGTAAATTATAAGCTGCCAACCGTAAATTAGGATCATCACTACCGATGTTGAGCAATGCCATGTTTAATAAACGACCAGGTACATCATTGGGTCGAATGGTACGTTCGGATAAGTTGGTAGGTTTGGACATTTCATGTCGTCGTTTACTATGTCGAATAGCACCCGCCAATGTATCACGTTTAGGTGAAGAGAATGTGATTTGGGATTTACCCTTGTTGTATTTGAAACTAAACTCGTTAGAGCTCTCATCGCGTGTATTGTGTTGACCACCCGATGTAATATCCTCGATTTCAGATACATGAAATACATCATTGGTTACAGCGCTAATGTTGTATAATAATTCTTGTTTACGAACAGTCATGACTTGAACGTATTCGGCACCGACCTTGACAGTGACAGGAACTTGGGCCTTGAATTGAGAAAGTCTATTGACAGGGAAAAAGACAGCACTGGGTTCGGTTTCTAATCCTGTAGTTGATTTAGGAAGGCGAATTTCCGATGCATTGATATGTTCTTGTAACTCGACCAAGGTCACAGCAAATGAAATACGTTTGGTGATTTTATGTGTAACGGGGCGTGGTAATTTTTTGATGTATTTACGAAGGAACGAATTGGGGTTGTAAATATGAATCATGGCCACATTATCATACATATCAAATGGTAATAGTTGTAATAGTTGACTAATCCATTGACTTGGAATTTCATTTGATGGTCCGAATTGTGTCAAATCCAATACTACTTCACATAATTTGTTTGCTACTCTTTCCAATGTCTATAAATAATATAAGTTAAACTTCATATATATATATATATATATATTCCTTCAATAACCCATATCATGATTATATTACCTGAAGAATAAAATAAATCAACAATTCAAAATCAATACTGTCCGCAATAACATTGCGTAATATGAAATAGAACACAGGTCGCCCAGCCTTGGATGTTCCAGATTCATAAAAGATATTCTTTGATCCAATACTTTCCACACTACGATGAGCATTTCGACGCATAAATTCAGCATAAAGTTGATTGGCAGCTGCAAATTTATAACTACGCATACCACTAAATTCTTGCTTTGGTATTTCTGGTGGACGTCCCAATTGTGCCAATAGATTTGCAAACTTGTCAAATGTACGTTTCCAAACAGCCATAGAATCTTGATCATTGAATTGACGCAATCGTCGTGTTGCTAAATCGCGTGAAATACGTTCCATATTATCTGCCAATACTCGATGTAATAACGCATAATCTTTATCATCCATATGTCGCATATCAACTGTAGATGAAACATCTTCCACACTACTTGTAGCACTAGCATTACTTCCAAGAGAAACAGCAGTAACAGTAGCAGTAGTAGCAGAAACATTACCAGATGTTGCTGTAGTAGAAGAGATTGTTGCAATAGTAGAAGTAGTTGTAGCTGGAAGTGCAGGGACCTTTGAAATTTCTCGTAAAAAGCTTGTTACCTTGTAAATATTACTTGTCAAAAAATCATTCAAGACAATCATGTAAGTCTCCTTGGCACCAAAGAGAACATTATTAGCAAGATTTTGAATAACCTTGGTTACAATCAAATGGCCACGACGCATTTCACGGGAAATGGAAACACTATTCTTGACAAGTCCTTCAGATTCAGGGGCTACAATGGCTGGACAAAAGAAACGTAAAAAGACAAATGCACCAAGAGCAGTATGCATGGCTTCAGGGAAACGTTTCAATACAGAATTGAGAATACATTGACACACTTCTCGGAAAATACGAGGTGCTTCACCTGCAGACGCACAAATAGCATTTAAGAACAGTTCAGTTGCACTGACAACATTTTGTTTGTTTTTGTTAACATCTTCACCAGGTCCTGCTTTAGATGGATCCAATTCAAAAGTCTTTTCTTCAGCTGGTTTTTCACCAAGTTTTTGAAATACCGGATGTAATGTGGATCGTACGTAATCGGCACCATAGTTTTTGGCAAACACAGATAATAAACGTGTGGCAATACTTGTTTTACGGAATAAATCCGTTTCACTCGCTTTTTTTTTTAAAAAAAAAAAATTGAACCAATTTAGTATTCATGAAATTGACATACACATGTACGTGTAAAAATAAATATATATAATTATTACTATGTGTTATTTACTTACCTGTATTATTGACTTCCTTTTCAATAACAGCTTCAAGTAAAACAAGAGTTTTGTTACGAGATGCAAAACAAGCTAAAAGTACGTTGGCTACTTCTTCAATATCTGATGATGGTGCAACATCACAAAGTGATAAAGCAATATTCAAATCAAATTCAACAAGCATCTATATATACATATATATATATATATAAATCATAATAAGTAAAACAAAATGAAAAAAATTGATTGTTTCGTCCTGCTTTTCTTTAAAGTGGGATGGGAGGGAAAGGTGTAAAACTTACATCAACAAGTTTTTCATATCGATCCGTCATAACTGTTTCAGCCAAAGTTTCGAATTCTGTGCCTTGATTTAAAATATTGGTCAAAACTTGCATAAACGCTGTTCGTGTACGTGTATCTTCATGATAACCCATTGAAAGTGAATATTTAAGACCAGCATCCACATTAGCACTAAGTAAATTCGATAATGCTAAAATAGTATAATTCTTTAATGGTGCCAATGCTGTTGCACTTTCCTTATTCTAATAATAAATAAATAAATAAAAAAGACATGTTAATATTAATTTTCATAAATAAACTAGTAAATATTGTTTTACCTTATTGACAAGCATGATTTCTTGTCTTACTAAATTAGTAGGATTCGATTCTATTTCAAAATTTCTGCATCGATTCAATAATTTCAAAAAGAAAGTAAAGTATTGATAAAAAATTTTACTCTTGACTTGTGTTGAATCCGTTTCATGGACTGGTTCTGATGATTGTAAAGGTAATTGATGTAATAACACTTCAATGGTCTTTAAACATGCCAAATCCAAATCACGTTGTAATTTTTCTGTTTGTGAAGTTGCTTCATGACTCATAGAAGAAGAGCTTTCGGTTTTTAATGCAAAATCACTTGTCCATTCCACAATAATTTCCAATAATTTGTTTCGTAAACGGAATTCTTGACGTAATGTAATACGATCTTTACGAAGCATCAATACTTCACATAATTGACACATTTTGATCTTGATTTTCATGGATTGTTGATTAGAACCCAATTTGTTCAAATATTGTGCATATTGACTAATCAAACCACTAAAGTCAACTGTAAATAAGTTGTCGACTGTATCATCCATACGATCCAATACAAGTTTTAAGACAGAAATGGCTTGTTCCACAAATAATGTATAGCGTGGACTACAAATAGGATCATGATCTGCACCAAAACATTTTGCCAAGGTATTTTCTAAATGTCGGAACATAATTGGGTAAAGAGTAGGTGATAAATCTGTACCCAAGATTTCACGCACCCATTCACGTACAATGACATTGTCACAGATAAGCAATTCTACCATTTCCATCACAAATTTATCGACCATGGCAGCGGATTCGGTAGGTGCAGAAATACGTCGATAAGGTGATTCAGCTGTTGCTACAGATGCGGTTGTGTTGCTACGTCCGTTTTTGGGCATAGCAGGGGATGTAGGTGAAGATGGAGAAGGACTAGTAGAATCGGCCATAAGACATACACCTCCAAGAGAAGCTAAAAAGCCTGCATAATTTTGCCATTCGGAAGATCGATCATCATCAATACCATCCATACGTGTTGTACTGACCATAGTTGCTGAAGAAGATGTTGTTGTTCCCAATATAGCACTACTGTTGGTACTATTGGTACGCATGGCATTGTTACGTAATTTATCATGCCATGGAGCACTCTTTTTGCTACTGCTACTTGTATTCAAATCAGGTGATTCTTCCTTGGGTTCTTCATAAGATCGAATCATAGAAGGTGTCATGTATTTCCATCGTTTCCATGCTTCTTCCCAAGCTGCCAAATTACCAGGAGCATAATGAGACATCATTCGTAAAAGTCGTCGAATTCGTTTTTGTTGTGATTTTCGACCTGCAATAATACCCGTACTAGATGTCAATTCAATATAAACTGGTAAATTATCAACAATTGTCAAAGCTTGTTGTTGTGGGTCTTCAGTACTATCTGTAATATGAGCTTCCAAGCAAATATGACCAAAACAAGAAGTAGCACCAGAACAAATATCAGGATCGGCAGAACATAATAAAACTAATAATGCGACTTCTAATCCAATGGATGCTTGTAATCGTTCTCGTACATCTGAACCATGCATTGCGATATCCTTATTTAAAAAAAAAAATTGTTAATATTATTATAATTGATTTTTTAGTTGGGGAATTTTTATTTATTTTTTTATAGAAAAAAAAAACATTAGATAACTTACTTGATGTAAACGTAAAAATTCATTTCTTAATGTTAGGATCCTGGCCAGCAAGTCCAGTAATTTCTTCAAACCATCATCGCGTTCTCTGGTATCCAGCAGTTGTTTTGCGAGAGTAAATACGACTTGAGATGATATTTTCCAGAATGACTCCATGAATCTATTTGAAGTACCCCATGCCATAATATAATCTGGTGTATGTAATTTAGATAAACATTCAGCAGCAGCATCACGAACAATGGGTCTTGTATCACGTAAACAGTTTGTAATAGCAACCATGACAGAAGCATTTTGTTCATAACGATCTTCGTTATCTCCCTATAAAATTGATTAAAATAAATAAAATTAGAATCATTCGATTTTCATTTCTATTTCTTTCATTTCCTCCCTCTCTCTCTCTCTCTCTCCCAGTTCTTCCTAATCACTGTTCCTAACTCGTTTTTTTTTCCCTTCTAATATAACTTACCAAGATAGCCAGCTTGGGATCCGTTTGATAAAGACGTAATACATCTAAAATAAGTTCACATCGTTCGGTAAAAATCACATTACGTGTCTCTGTACGTTTAGTTTTTTTATCTATAGATGGATTGATGATTGTCTTGCGACCTGAAGATGATTGTGTTGTTGTTTGACTACTTGTATCTGATTTAGCTGGATCACGACTTGTAAAATCCAAAAAGAGTCTACGTAAAGGTCCGCACAGCGAATCATACAGAGCAGATACTGGTGGGTTCCAAGGTAATCGATTTTCTTCAGCAGCCAAAGCAAGACATGCTTTTACAAGAGACATTTTAAATAATGTAGGAGCACGATCATCAAGACAAGTTGGGAATAAACTATGAATCACCCCACGTGGATTTAATCGAAACATGGCAACAAGACAATCAGCAAGGAGACATCTATGATCAATGATAATACCGAGATTACCCATTAAACTATCTGCAATCAAGGGTCGTTGAATATCAAATAATTTTTCCTTGAGTTCATTTTCAATATCAGGAACAATATGACGTAGAGCGGAAACATCGGATTTAGAAACATAAGTAGCAGCCTTGCAAATATCCACATAACAAATTGCAGCTAATTCTGCCATACGTGTTCCTTTCAATGATTTTTTCAATGCACTGAGGAAAATTGTCTAATCATTATATTAAAAAAAAAATGTATATAAAAATAAGCTTTTTTTTTTTCCTCTTATTGAAATGATTCAATTTTCACGTTCCTTTCCCAAATAAATTGCAAAAAAAAAAATCACCTTTTTGTTTTGTACTCCTCTACTTTCAGATAACGCTGATGCAAGTAAAACGTCAGGACATAAAATCAACAACATGGTTTGTAGTGGCCATAAAACTGCTTTCTTTCTTGTTGTATCCGCAAGTGAATTACAAATATCAAATAAAATTTCTGGACCACCATCTAATCGTTTTTGACTATGACATAATCGCATAAATTCAGAAGGATATGTTTCAATCCAATTCCAAATAGCACGACGTAAAGTAACCGCAACAAATAATTGAGCTGATTTCTTTAAATGCATAAATGTAGAACATAATTCTATATAATAATGAAACATAAAAATAATCAGTCATAAAAGTTTTTTTTTTTTTGTTTCTTTCTTTTCTTTTTTTTTTACCTGTTAAAATCATGCTTAATCTTCTTGCATTTAATGCTGAACATTCTAATAATCGCATATCGGCAGTTTCTGGATTTTCATCCATTGTGGTAGATAAATATAAAATTCGAGCTTTGATTTTACTAAACATAATGGACCAATTACTTGCACTAACATAAAATACGACACGACTTGCTGCTTTATAAATATCAAGCATAATATCTGAAGAATTACTGCCTGTTCCTGTAGCATTATATTCTGTTCGTGTCATAATATTGGCTACACCAGCTCCAACATCACGTTCTTCTGATGTTGCCATTTGATGCATAAATCGTGACATGATAGCAACAATATATTTAGCTAAATTATCTTCCAATGGTGGTGGATCTTCTAATTCACCAGGTAATAAATCATGACTACTATTATTGTTGATACCACTATTCATATTGTTGTTATGGTTATGATTATGATTATAGTTGCTATGACTACTACTGGAATGATACGTTTCTGCTGCACTATGCATAGATCCTTCACGACTTAACATACTGGATACAGGTGATTGTGGTGGAGGAGGAGCAACTGAATCATTGGAACTACTATGTGTTGACATTGTTTTTCGTGATTGACGATAAAATTGCCAATGATGTTGCATACATGCTGATAACATACGTAATAAAAAAAGTTGTGATTGCAATACATCGTATGGTATAAATTCGTCTGATATCGCAATCGGTGATGACTATTTTTTAAAGTGTGTGAATATATATTGATTATATAATCTTTCCCCTACAATTTCTCTTTTTTTTTTTCAATCCTTCGCCCCACGGTTATACCTTTGATATATTTTCCAATACAGTAACTAAAGTACTTGCAATAGTTGGTAATCTAAACTTGGAGAGTTCTATCAAAGCGGCCACTAACCAAACGAAAATAAAATAAAAAAATTAAGGTTATATTTTTTTTTTAAAAAAAAAAAAAAAAATCGAGAATCGATAGAAAAAGTTAAAAAAAAATAAGCTTACCTCTATATTGTTTTCCCCCCCCCCAAAAAAAAAAAAATACAAACACAAAACGTTATTTAGTTAGTTTTTTTTTTCTACTTTGGAATATATTAAAAATAAATAAAGAATAGAAAAATAAAATATAATTTTACGTTTGTTGAATTAAAGGATCGCTTTCCAAATTATCTAATTGTCGTCCATTATTACTCGGTAACTAAGTTGAGAATTTAAAAAGAATAGTTTTTTTTTTTTTTAATATTTATATTTTTAAACATCTAGAATTTCGATTATTATTATTATTATTATTATTATTATTTTTTGTTTCTTTTTATTGATTATATATATATATAATTATTTACCCTGACAGCGATTCGATTGACAAGACTCAAAATAAGTTTTGTATCAGCACTCATATTATTTTTTTAAAAAAAATGTAGTATATTAATCCCGGGGAAAGGAAAAAAAAAAGTGTGTGTGTTTTTCGAAAGTAAATATATATATATATATATATATATAAGGAGAGAAGGTATGTTTTTCGTGGTTGGAGGAGAGAGAGTAAAGAATTAAAAAAAGGAACGAGAGGAGAAGAAAAAGAGTAGATGCCGCATGCGCGGTTTTGGTATGTAAAAAAAAAAAAAAAGGTTTTTAACAATGAATTATTAGTAAAAAAAAAAGTTAATGAATAATTAAGGGATGTTTATACTTTTTTTTTTCAACCTATATTTATAAGATAAAGAGAAGGGAGAAAGTTTTTTTTAATAAAATAAAGGAGCTGTCATTTAAAAAAAAAAAAAAAAAAAAGACAGATGATGAATGGAGTGTCGTGGACCCTTATTTAAAAAGTGAAACGTACCTTTAAAAAAAAAGAATATTATATATAATAAACTAGTAAGGATAAAAACACACACTTTTTCTTTTTTTAAACACACGAAGAAAAGGAAAAAAAAAAGAGGAGAGAAAATATATATATATTTATAAAGAGGAGTGAGAAGAAAAAAAGAAGACGGCCTGCCGTAAAATTACACAGTTTGTAAGTTAGTTAATAGTAAGTTAGGTAGTAGTAGTAGTAGTAGTTGAGTAGTACATTACTTATGTAACCTTGGAAACCGGACTTTTAAAAAAGTAAAATAGTCTGTTTTGCTTTTTTTTTTTTCCCAATCACTTTTCTCTGTTTTGACAACTTTTTTTTTTATACCTCTCATAATATATATACTAAATTACGGTAATATGATCAAGGCTTTTTTTTAAAAAACTATGTGCATATACATACATATATAAAAAGTCCGGTTTATTTATCAGGTGGTTTAAGTCTTATTAAATTTTATTACTGATAATATATTTACATAATATGAATTTTTCATATATATTTTGAAAAATTCAGCGGAGAGGAAAAAGAATATTTTTTTTTTGTACAACAAATTGTTCCCCCCCCCCACTTCCCTTCCCAGCTGAAAAGTATTATGTTATCTTGCAAAAAGAGATGAATTATTTCAAAAAAGACATTGTATATATATATATATATTTATTACTAACAAAATATTAGTAATTATAAATAAAAAATGTATTTTTATCCCTCCAGAACATGTCTTTGAACTGATAAGAAATTTGAGGGATTGACAATAATATATATATATATATAGAAGCTTATCATTTTTTTTATTTAGACTTTCTCCTTGATTGATAAAAATCCCCTTTTTTTTTTTCTTTGTCCTATTATTAACACCCCTTTAAAAAAGAGTCTGTCTATTTGAAAACCCATAGATTTTACTAAACAACCAGTATCTATTACTTTCTCTTTTTTAAAAGATGATAAACATGGTTTCAAATACAATTTGTTTTTATTTGATAATAAACATTTAAGTTCTCCTTTATTCGTTTTTTTCTTTTTCTTTCTTTTTCTTTATTATTATTATTTATTTTTTTATTTATTTTTTTATTTATTTTTAATAATGTCAAAAAAAGAACGATTCGATGATGAAGAATCATCTATTTCATCTTTATCAACACCTACTTTGTCATTATCATCTCAATCGTCAACAAATAATACACCATCTTCATTTGTTGTTATACCCAACTTATCCTTATTGGGTAATGGATTAGCAAGTTTAACAGGAGCTGCACTTTTATATTTATATCAAAGTGAACTTATTTATCCAAGTTCATTTCCAGAAGGATCAAGAATTCATGTAATTTATTTATTTATGTTAAAAAAAACAAATGTATTCATTATACAAAATAATAATAAATAATAATAAAAAGGTAGCTAAACCATCGGATTATGGTATTCAATATTTTACTGAAGAAAGACTTGAAACAAAAGATCATATTCGATTACATACATATGTTATGATGATAAGTGAAAATTTAAAAGAAATAATTGAAGCACCTACAATTCTTTATTTTCATGCAAGTTTATTTTTTTTTATTTTTCTAGCTTTTTTTTTTTTTTTTCATAAATCTAATTATTATTATTATTATTATTATTATTATTATTTATATAGGCTAATGCTGGTAATATGGTAAGTTTATTTATATTTATATATATATATATATAACTTTTTTATTAATATTATATTATTTTTTATTTTATAGGGTCATCGATTACCCATTGCCAAAGTATTTCATGAAAGACATCGTTGTAATGTTGTTATGCTTTCTTATAGAGGGTATTTATTAATAATAAAAAGAAAAAAAAATAAACTAGTGATTAATCTTTTTAATTATATATATATAGTTATGGATTTAGTGAAGGGAAACCTAATGAAAAAGGTTTACGAATGGATGCACAGGTAAAATTATCACTATAAAATTATAAAAAAGTATTATTATTATTATTATTATATATTTATTTATTTATTTTAAAATAGACATTATTAGATTATGTTCTTAAACATCCTATATTAAAAAAAACTTTACTTATTGCTTATGGACAATCTATTGGAGGAGCTGTTGCTATTGATTTAGTATCAAGAAATGAATCCTATTTTTCTGGTCTTATTGTTGAAAATACATTTTTAAGTGTTGTACGGTATATTTATTTCATCTTAAATATTATTACTTATAAAAAAAATAGATAGAAATCTAATTATTATTATTATTATTATTCAATATTATATGATAGCCTAAATTAATACCTCATGTATTACCTATACTTAAACATTTTACATTTTTATGTCATCAACATTGGTCATCAGAAAATAGTGTTAAAAAAATTCAAAAAACGCCCATATTATTTCTTTCAGGAGCATGTGATGAATTAATACCACCAGAACATATGCGTCAATTATTTGATTCATGTCAAAGTTATAAAAGTAAAGATTGGGTACAATTTCCTCATGGAATGCATAATGATACATGTATGCAAAATGGATATTTTACAGCTATTGGTAATTTTCTTAAAGGACGTATATTGCCACAACAACAAAAATCAATGATACAAACAAAAGAAGAAATCATAACAACCAATCATATTAAAAAAAAGAAAAAATATGGATTTATTCAAGAAAGAAGAAAAAGTACTTATTGGTGAATTATAATATTCTATACTTTTTTGTTTGTTACACAAAACATATATAATGCATGAAAAATGTATTATCTTTTTTAATTTATTTACAAACCATTATATATTATAATTTACACAATAATATAAAAAAAGTTTATTATGTGATACGTATTTAGGATGAGTTTCGAAGAAAGAAAGAAAAATGAGTTGTATAAATGGAACGGGAGTAATTGGGAGGGGGGAGGAGGAGGAGGAATGGATTATTTGAAAGGTGCATCGAGTGGATTGATAACAGTACCCAATTTTGTAATAATTTTTGGTTTTGTAACCTTTTGGAATGTATCACGTGTATTCCATTCTTTACCAACAGGTGCACGTAATGATCTTTCATATTGTTCCATTGTTTGAAATGGAAATGGTACTTGAGTAATTTCATATCTTTCAATCTATCAAAGTTATAATGAATTTGATTCAGTATTGAAAGCTTTTTAAAATAATATAAATATAAATATATATATATTTACCTTTTTGTTTCGTTTTTCATTAATAATAACATTCTTAAGTTTAGCATCTTTTCGTTTCAATGGATCAACACCTTTATTCGTTTTAATAATCTTATTCTTTTTCTTCTTCATTCCTTTACCACCCCAAGAACCCCAACCAGGTAATGTTAAATCTTCAGTTTGATCTCCTTGTTCTTTTATAGTAGCCGCTTTTTCCAATTCAAATTCTTGTGTTACATTATCATTAGCAAAGGCTCGAGCAACAAGTTCTTTTTGTTGAAATGCCATCTTATTAGAAGAATGAATCATTCCATCATCTGAAGAATAATCTTCATTATCATCATCACTAAGTTGACTTGATGTTACTGTGGATATATCTTGTTTCTTTTTATTCAATGGCTTTTGTTGTTGAGGTTTTTCTTCTTCTTCTTCTTCTTCTTCTTTTGTTGTTGTTAAAGTATTACCACCAGCAATTGAAGCAGTCAATTTCTTTTTATCTTTCATAGATAATGTTTGTGATAAATCAAGTTCAATCTCTTCCGGTTTTTCTTCAGCACCTTTACGAGACTTTTTAATTTTTTCAATATTTAATTCTGCTTTATCTTCAATCTTGCCTTTGGTTGTATTATGTTTCTTGGATGCTTTTTTACCCTTGACACGCGATTCAACTTGTTGTAACCATGGACTCACTTCATTATCATTATCATCCAATTCAGCATCTAATGCACTCTTAGTTTCTATTGTGCCTGATGTACGTGTTGTATGTGCTGCTGAATGAGATACTTTTTTAATTTGACCTGCATCATTCAAATTTATTTTAATATCTGATTTTGGAGTAGTACTTGATCCAGACATCTATTTTTATAATTTTTTTTTAGTTTATCAAATTAAAATAATATATACTCAATTTTTTCTTTTTTTTTTTTTGTTACCTTGCTTTTAACAGTACCAAAGGTCAATCGACCTGGATTATTTTGAATCGATTTTCCAATACCATTATGTGTTTCACTTTTTTCTTTTTCTTCTTGATCTTCATTAAGCCATTCTGTTTGAAAATCATCCACCATAGCTTTCGTAGATGCCATTTTTTTCTTTTCAGCTTCTTGCATAAACTTCATACCAAGAAGACCTTTTTTGGTTTGGGTATCTTGAGTTTCCTCATCAATTTCATTTTGAAGTTTTTCAAGGTCATTGGTAATATCATCTTTATGATTTTCATCCTCTTCGTCATCATCACTGCTATAATCTGAATCCGATCCAGAATCGATACCTTGTACTTTTTTTCGTAATTCTTCACCACGTTTTAATTGTTCCAAAATAGCTTCACGTGTACCTTCATCTTGTTGACCACGTGCCAAAGCTCTTTTAGCCCATTGACTTGTATTTTTATGTTTAAGTGACATACGTTCTTCTGCTCTTGACATGGCTGCTTTCATTTGTTCATCTGCATCCATATCATGATCTACTTCATGTCCAATACCAGCTGCTTGTAATTCTTGACGTGCTTTTTCTTTACGTTGTAATTTACGATAACTCTTGGATTTGATCTTTTTTAATCGTTTGGCTTTAATTTCACTTCGGAACATTAATTCACGCATCATTTGTAATTCTTGACGACGTTTTTGAACTTCATCCACAGATAATTTATTTAATTGTAATGCTTCAAATTCTTCCAATTCTTCATCTTTCATGCCTGCTTGACTTAATGCTTGTTCAATTTGTTGTTCCATTGTCGTTTGTGCAGAAAATTTACTTGCCAAAGTAGCACTCGTAATATTTTTTTTGGTGGAAGCAGCTTTATAATCCGCTTGATTCAATAATGGGAAATGTAAATGTTCTGCTTGTCGAATTTCATTGACAGTGGGTTCCCATCGACCGACTTCTTTATTTGCTTCTTGATAAGCAGCTTGACGATCGGCACGATCTTGAATACGTTTGGCTGCAGGTGCTTCAAGTGCTGATTTAACGACATTTTTACCTTTACCATCCAATTCCAATAATGATTTACGCATAGATGTAAATGTTCCTTCATTATCCATCGTATCCATTAAATCATTTAAATCAAGTTTCTTTTTATTGCTTTCTGTATGATCACCCGTACCACGTGCAATTAAATTAAATTCATTTTCTTCATATACTTCGGTTCTTTCTTGTTGTCGTTGACGTTTTTTAGTCATTTCAGTTTCATCTCGTTTACGTTTTTTGGTTTCCAAAGATTCAATGAATTTAACATCATCCATAGCATCGTTATCATCATCTGATTCATCATCATTCGATAATATCAAAGCTTCATCATCTGATTCAGAATCACTTTCTTGTTGTAATAATGATTTTAAAGCATCTTTATGAGATGATTGTTCATTATCGCTACTATTATCAAGCATTGTTGAAATATCCATAAATCCTTCACCATCTTCTTCTTCTTCTTCTTCACTATCACTTTCATCCATATTAATTTCTTGTTCAGACAATTCATCTTCATCTTCTTTTTGATGTTTCGATTTTTTATCCTAAACAAAAACAATTTTAGTAAATTGTTTCAATAGATAGATATATATATTATTATTATTATTATTATTATTATTATTACCTTATTAGAACCCGAGAATTTAAAATGTTCAAAACGTTCTTCATCGGAATCATTAAATGCATCGTCTGATTCAATTTCTTCATCGTCTTCTGAAGCAACACCTTTTTCAGCATCATATTCATAATCGTCAACGTCATCCAAGTCATGACCTTTCCGTTTTAAAGATCGATCGTCGTCGTCTGCTTCAAATACATCTTTAACATTAAATGATGATTTATTTTTTCGTTTGTTGTTATTGTTGTTTTTATTATTATTATTTTTTCCTTTTCTTTGTGGTGGCATATTGAATTAAGAAAAAAAAAAAAAAAGGGTTACTTTTTTTTTGAACAGAAAAAAAAAAAAAGTTACTTTAGTTAAAGCAGGAATTTTAAAATAAGCCACCCCGATTTTTTTTTCTTTTGATGTTACACACACACACAGAGAACATAGTGTGTTCACTGGGACGAAACATTTAAATAAAAGGATTATGATTCCCAATAGCGTGTATTTTATATTATAACAATTAATCTATTTATTCTATTTTTACTATAAAATAGTTAGTAATAACTATGTGATTTGACATATTATTATTATTATTATATATATATAATATTGTCATCAGTGAGTCGATTATAAATATAAAGATAGTAGAAGGTTAACTTTTAATTGCCATGCCAACAAAAAAAAAAAAAAAAAATTGAATGAATAATGCAATGATAGCAACTATTAACTACTATAAGTATTTTTAAATAGATAATTAGTTTTCTTTCAAGATATCACAACCAATGGCATTAATCATAATACATTTTATCAAAGTTTATGCATTTCAGCCATGTTCGTGTAACTATAGGAAAAAAAATCATGTACAAGACAAGAAATCTTATGAATTTTTATAATAATAACAAGATGAATATTATTATAGCGTGACATATATAATCATAAAGTTGAATAAACTAATGTTATTAAACAAAAATAGTGTTGTAATAACAATAACATAAACACTTGACAGTTAAAATTATTATTTATTAAAATCATTTGATATCGTCGATAAAAGAATAAGTATTTACCATCTTTTATATATATAGAAGTAAGGCTTATTTTACTTTATAAATTCAATTTGAGAATAAATTAGTAAGACCTATAGGTACAGTATAGGTAAAAAAACCCCCATTTCTATCACTTTATTATAAAAGTAGAATAGATTTAACATTTAAGAATAAATAATAATGTATAATATTATGCATTGTTGATATCATGATTATATCTGCAGTTTAATTCATAATTCATAATAATTGTTATTTCTATTTGACTATATATATTTACAAAATGTTTTTTTTTTTTTTTTTTTTTTGCTGAGTATTTACTTTTTGATATATTTAGTAACAACCTGTTCAAAACAGTCTTTCTTGTACTATGTGTTTTGTTGTTGTTGTTGTTGTTGTTGTTTTGGTTGGTTAGTCTTTTTGGTCCCTTTTTTTTTAGGTGCAACAATGGGATTTCAAGTCCTAAAGGTTACCTCAAAAGTTACCTCAAAGTAGTCAAGGTGAATACACATATATATATATGTATGTTGTGTTATAAATATATATATATATATACTTACTTTTTGTTATGGTTCCGCCCGTATTTGGTTGGTTATTTTACTTGACCTATATAACATTTTATAACCTTTCTATATATATTTATATATAACTTTTTTTTTTTTTTTGTAAATATAATATTTAATTATTATTATTGTTATTATTATAGCAATGTAAAAGAATGACTTAATTTAGTTTGCTTTGTTGAACTAAACTGTTTAAACTAAAAAGTTTTGATAGTTTCTATAATACGTCACTTTATTTTTTTGATCGACCAAAAAAAAAAAAAATTTAAAAATAGAAAAAACGGGCTTTTGTTTTTTTGGCTTGGCCGAAATTTTTTTTTTTTTGATCTTAAAAAGAAAAATTCCTTTTTTAGTGCCAAACCCAAAAAAGGATTAAGCTATACTGCGCCAAGCATAATAGAAGTGTGTTTACATATAACTTTTTTTTTTTTTAGAAAGCCATCATCTCTCTCTCTCCCCCCCAAAAAAAAAGAAACTCCACTATTGTTTCGTCCATTGTATAAAATAAAAACCCGGTAAGTAAAAAAAAAATAGTTATTTCTTTTCTTCTTCTTTTATATTCAAATTATTCTATTTTATTTAAATTATTCTATTCAATTATGGGTTGTTGTATGTCAGCAGAAGAGGTATGAATTCAAAAATTGAATATAAATTATAAAAAAATGTAATAAACTTATTAAATAATAATAATAATTAGGCTAAAATTTATGAAGTCGTTCTTGATCATAATGGTGTAGCTCGTAGAGTACCTACAGGACAAGGAACACATTTAATTTATGAATCTCAATTTAAAGAAACTCGTATGGAACAAAAATCAGATGTATGTATATTCAATATGAACAATACCTTCTTCATTTATTAATATATTTAAATATTTTAAATTATTTTAGTATATTTTACCATCCACATTATCTTCTTTACCACGACCCCCAGATACAGTCTATCAAAAAGCTCCAAAAATGACATGGGGCCCACGTCGTGTAGGTGTAAGTCCCGTCACTGATGAAAAAGAACCATTAGATGAAAAAAATAATGGATAAACTATATATTTTTTTTTACTTTTTTAATTTCTTGTATATAATATATATTTTATATTATACATAGCATATCCTATATCCTCCTACCCCTTTCTTAAAATCTTGTATAAAAAGATTCACCCATTTGTTATATTCCTTATTTCCCTCATCCCCCTAACCCCACAAATCAAATATTCCTTATGTATATATATATATCCTCTTTTTTTCTCTCAATGTAAAAAAAAAAAAAAAATCCTTTCATGGATTTTTTTGTTTCAATAAATCAAATAAAATGTCTCTTTTAACAAATTGATTTTCTACCTTTTTTTAAAAAAAAACATGGGAACAAATGAGGAGATGTGTGTGTGTGTATAGGGGGGGATTTATAGTAGATAAAGTATGATCAAATCACGCGACATAATAGATATATATATATATATATATAATAAGGATTTTTTAATCCTCAAGTTTACTTGATGAAGTATGCATGGGAATCATATGATATTGTGCATTATCTGTTTGTTTAGCTTTTGTCATCTTATAATAATTATACCATATAATTCCTAATATTGATACAAATAAACTAAAAAACAAAAAAAAAAAAAAAAAAAAAGGGTTAAAGTTAAAAAAAATCATGAATTGTTTTGTTATATAAATGAATTATATAATATTTACCCGAGTAAATTCTTGGGTGTTAATACATCTCCAAAAAATATAACAGATAATGTAATGACAACAATTTCTTTACTAATACCAGCTACACTAAGTGTTACAGTATTTGTACTCTTGATTAAATAAAGTTCAGCCAACGTCATTGCCAATGCTAACAAATAAAAAAAAAAATTATTATTAATAAAAAGAGAGAAATTATATAAGATTAAAAAACTTACCAAGAAAACCACCAATAGACATTAATCCAAATGATTCCAAAATATGAAATATATTATCAAAATGTTCAGATTCCTTGAATTGATGAATAGGATTTTCAAATATCAAACTTAAAAATAACATGGTAACAAACATAATAGGACTCAAATGATAGAGTGTAGCAATTGGATTATCCATTCCCAAACGATCTTGTTGTAATAAAAGTTGAGTTAAATTCCATCTTAATCCAGATACTACAGCAGCTACTAATACCAATATAAATCCAATCATATCAAATTTGGTTTCTCCTTCTACTGTTAAAATGACACCTGTTACCATGAGACCAATAATAGCCACTAACCGAACCCGCGGTTTTTCGAATCCAAAAATAAAAGAGAATAATAAGACCCAAATAGGAGTGGATGACTTGACCATGGTATAAAAAGATAAAGTCACATACATTAAACTTGCATTAGAACAACAAATTTCTAATGCTGCTGCTATACCACATGGAACCACTTTATATAAATAATCATGGGTTGAAATAGTAGGATGATTTGATGTTTTCTTATTCCATCGATCTCCACCTACAGACATCATAATAGATGTAACAAGTGTATGAATTCCAGCATGAATGGCACTTAATAATAATGGAAAATTGAAATTAAATCGATCTTTTCCCATTAAATTCTTGTTGTATAAAGATAATGAGGTAGAAAAGAAATACCATAATCCAATATAAGTTAAATTTTCCAATATGCTCTTATTTTTTAATGCATGAGGAATAAATATATCAGATTTTGGATGGGCTATTTGAATGGATAATTTTTCTGGTAAAGGTGGTATAGATGTAGTAAAAGGAGATCGTATAGGTGAACCAAAATCAACTGCTGATAATTTATTATTGCTGTTGTTACTGTTGTTGTTTAGAGTAGAATTATTAGTACTAATTTGTAAAGGTGGAAGAGACCCTCTTCGTTGTTGATGTCGTTTTGGTTTTGTAGTTGAACTATTATTATTATTATTATAAACATGAATCGATCGAGTACGATTATGTTGACCATATCGTTTAGGTGTTGTTGAAGGAGAAGGAAAAGAAGAAGCGGATGAAGAAGGTAAATCGTTCATTTTATTATTATTTGTTACTGTTCCTGTTGAAGCTTTTTTTAATGACGACGATCGTTGAGGAGTTGAAGAAGTTGTTGCTGATGTAAAAGTACTTGAATCTATAAGTTCGTTATTTTTATATTCTCCACTGTGTCGCTTTTTGTCATCAACAGCATCAGCATGTGAAACAGTAATAGAAGGACTTTCTGACGACGTTGTTGGAATGTTTCCTTTATTTACAATGTCGTCGTCCATTAAAACCATAATAAAATAAAAGGGAGTGAAGTTGTGTAGGGAGATAAAAAAAAAAGTGTGGGAGTAATGTTTTTTTTGGGGGGGGTTATATAAAATAGCTAATATATATATTAAAAGGGGATCGACTGAACTAAAAACACTTGGACTCCGAAAACTACACATTTAATTTTTTTTTTTTTTTTTGCTTTTCATTTTAACAAAACAACGAAAAAAAAAAGATAATAATAATAAAAATGGCACTTTGTTTAAATCAATTACTTCAAAATAAACGATCGTCACCTTTTATTTTAATTAATGATTCGATTCAACTTTCAGGTCTTTCATTGTTATCTGAATTCGCAATGACTACCCTACGAGAAAACCAAGGATTAATTGTTGTTTTAACTGAAACTTCACCTACAGCATGGTTAACGCGTTTACAACATACGAGTCAAGACAATGTCAATAATAGCACCATTTATATCATTGATGCTTACACAGATCCTTTGGGCTGGGATGATCAAATAACAATGAATCCATTACCAACAGGTGTTACAATTCAAAAAGTACAAGATATTCGAGATATGGAACGATCCATTTTAAAACCTATTATTGAAAAAATAACAACACCTGGTAGTGAATATTCGATATTAATTGATTCAATTCATCCATTATTAATGATTTCTCAACAACGCACTTATCAACTTGTTAAAGCACTTGAATCACTTACTACTGGTAAAGATTATCAAACTATGGAATAAAAGATATATATATCCAAATTAAACGCGTATTTTCTTTTTTCTTTTTTTTTAGATACAATCCGACTTGTTATTAATCATCACGCAGATACATCTTTACCATCAAATAATAATAATATTGTTATTCCAACTGTGGATGCACTTAATCGTCTTGCTTCTGTTATTTTGTCATTGGAACCTTTACCTGAACGTACATTACATGAAACACAACAAGAAGCTTTAACTGGATTTACAGCTCAAGAATCATTTACATATATGAAAACCACGAGTAATTTAATTGAAAAAGGTGGATTAGCAAAAATTGAATGGCGTAAAAAGAGTGGCAAAGTACAATATGAAACCAATGGATTTTGTTTAGGAAGTAAAGGTTTAATTATTATGGAAGCAACAGAATTAACAGGTGAAAATAGTATGGAACAAGTATCTATGGATATTGAAACACAATCACCTCAACCTCAACAACCTGATCCAACGGCTAATTTATCATTTAATCTTTCATTAACGGATAATCAACGTCGTGCTAAAGATAATGTGGAATTACCTTATATGAAAGTTCAAGAACAACAACAACAACAACAATCAAGTAGTGGTGTTATTTATTATGAACCAGATGCTGGAGATGATTTTGATGATGAAGATCCAGATGATGATTTGGATATTTAATAATATTATACATTATTCATCTCCCTTTTTTCCTTTACTCTATTAAAAAAAAAAAATAAAGGGAAAATAGAGTTATATATTTTATTTTTTTATTTTTATTTTTGTAAATAGTTAAAATAATACCTATAATATAATTTGTTGTTGTTTTTTTTTTTTTATTAATAAATGTCAAGGATTAGTGATACTTAGTAGTCATTCTAATTGATAAGCTATTTATAGGAGAATTAAATTTTTTGGTTCTTCTCAAGATGGTTTATTTCAGTCCATAAGTTTAGTTTAGCTTTTTTAAAAGAACTTGAATAGCTATAAAAAATCTTTAGTTATACTTTTATATTAATTAATATAATATTATTTACTATATATACAATCAAATCGTTTAGTTGCCTACTCATTTTAGTAGTAAACTTAAGCTCTATTTTATAATAAAGAATATTAATAAAGTCTGTTATTATAATATATTATAATAGTAGTTATTAATTAAAAAGTAAAGTAGTTTATATATAAATAAAAGCTGTGTATTACATTGGGGTGTATCTAGATGGAACAAGATTGTCTTTAAATCAGGAGAGATGGTCGAGAGTTGAAATAGTTTGTTTATTAATATGTGGTATGAAAAACGATCCGGGTACTATGATACATATATGGGTCACCATGAAGAGCAATATCCAAATATATATGTCAAAGAAAAAGATATGAAAACCCAATAAGTTACTTGGGGGGGAATAATAAAAAAAATGGAATTACAAGGTTGTAGAGGGATAGAGAGTAAAAGAATATAATAAAATCATATAGAGAGGTAAGGTAATATAAGGTAGCAGGATAGGAAAATAAAAATATGTCAAGATTAAAAATTGATAAAGTTAGTAAAGCAGCCCAGCAGATCGGGTGGTCCATGCGGAAAAGATTATTGTAATCAATGCAGGAGCGGGTGCATATTTTTTTTCGGTTTTAAGGGATCCCCCCACCCCTTTTTTTTTCTTTTTCGTTTTTAATAATTATTGAAAGAGTTCTATTCTTGTTTTTTTTTTCTGGTTATTTTGTTAAGATAAATATGGATATTTTATAAGTATATATGTATGTCAGTAAAATGAGAAGACGACGTGGTTAATGGTGAGAATCAGTGTGGTGGTGGTTGTGAGGCGGTGGTGGTGGTAGTGGTAGTGGAGGATTAATTCAATTTAAGAATTGCTATCTTTAGATTTGGGTTTTTCTTCGTCGAGATGACAGACTTGATCGATATCTGCCATGACAACCATTAAGCGAGTCCAATGCCTGTTCCAAAAATTGATGATACGAGGCGAATATGGTAGACGACGTGGTAATTTATTGAGTAGATAATTAATTGGATTAGGTGAGATATCGACTAGGGAGATCGAGTTGGTTTGGGATGTCGAGACATTCAAAAAGATGATGGCGACTTGTACAAGCAACAGTACAGCGACAAGTAATTGGAAGACCAGGAAGCCAATCCAGCTGCCAATGCAAGAGACGACGTCTTTCACGCTTTGCCATTCGTAGCCAAAAAAAAGAAAAATTGAATCTACCCCCCAAGAGTATTACGTGCAGCGCCAATAAAAACATCAGAGTGCGGATTATTTTATTTTTGCTTTTAGATAATCAAGACGAAGAGTTTTAATAGATTGATTAAATGTTCGACCATCGGCGTCTTGTAGTAGTAATAGCAAGTTGTTCCAAATAATACTGAATTTAAGAAGAGTAGATCATAGGTGAGAGGTAGCACGGAGAAGTTAAAGGTCGTAAAATAGAGATCAGGTAAATAAAAAGCATGAGTTAAAAACTTGACGCGCAGAATTTGTACGTGCTCTTCCATTGTTGGTAACCCTGCCGTATGGCGGAAAACAATTGTGGGATAATGTCCGATGACCCCCCCCCCAAAAAAAAAAAAAAACTATGCATAAATATTGATCTTGGTCTTTTTCTATTTTTTTTAGGTGCGTTTTGTTGGTCTTGATGATAGCTAATCCATACTCCATTTTTAGTAGAATGAATTGTTGATATAATTGTGTTACGAGTCATCGTGGAAGACCTGTGGGATTACATCCAATCGATTTGAGAATTTTCATGGCGGTGATGGCCGAACTAGTGTTTCGTGGGATTAAAAGGTTGAGGTTGATTTGAAGATTGGAGCTGAATGGTCCACCGAGATAAGTAAATGATGTTTCGACTTTAATTGGTTGTCCATATAGTTGAAAATTTGGTGTGGCGAGTGAGATGAAGCGCGATACATTTTGCTGGATTCCAACAATAGCCAAGTTTATAGGAATGTTGTTCGACTTTGGCAAGAAGCTTCGACATATCCTCGGCGTCAGCAACAAGTGCTACATCGTCAGCATATAATAAGCAATGTATACATTGACCATTGACCACACAATATATTGGCTACTCTATAGAAGAAGAAGTAAAATCAACAGACGAAGAAGAAGATGAAAAAGTGAATGGAGAAAGAGATGAGGAACTATTCGTAGAAGAAGAGAGGTTTAGTGATCGTAAATAAGAAGGTGGAGATTTGATATATAATGAATAAAGATGTGGAGACAGAATAGAGCCTTGTAAAAACACCAGTTGTTGTATGAAAAGATCGTGACTTGACGCCAGACAAAACGACTTCAATGGAAACGTCGTCAAATAGATTTTGGATTAAAACCAAGTAATGCAGGAGAGGCCAATGGTTCTAGAGCACGCCAAATGATGGCTCAGTCGACTGCATCATATGTGACGTGTATGTTTAAAAATATTAGTGATGGCAACCTATGGAGACCACCAGCACGAGAATGATGTTGAACAAGCTCATGTAAACACAAAGCTTGGTCCAAGGCACTTCTTTGTGGGCGAAAACCACCTTGAGCGATGTCTAAAAGAGGAGAAGCAGAATGAATGCTATCAGTAAGACAAATTTCCATTACTTTCCTGAGTACTGATGTTAAACTAATCGGCCGGTAGTTTGACGGCAAACTAGATTCACCCTTCTTATATACAGGAATGACCTGTGCGACACGCCAAGCAGATGGAATGTAGGACCATTTCTAACAGAGTTTAAACAATAGAGTTAAGATAGGTATGAGGGGGTTTTGGATTGGCGCTAACATTTCTTTGCATAAATGGTCAATACCTGGCGCTTTTTTGGATGCGACTCTTTCTAAAGCGGTTTTAATTTATTCGTTAGTAAATGGGCAATCATTGTCATTGCAAGGATCATTATCCTTCTCATAAACGGGATGAGGACCGGTGGCTGGTAATGGTGCATTTGGACGATGGTGAGGTAGATTATCTCCAGCAAAAACCATGTGAAGATGTTGTTTCATCCGATCAGCAGCAACTTGTGGACCAGCAGGATCAGTAAAGCATGATGAATAAATATTTATACTCTGTCGTATGCATTTGATTGAGGCGGTGGTTTTAGAGAAATCATCTGAAGCGAGTTTATTATAGAATTCTTTCCAAGTTTGGCGATGGTGTTGTTTTACCAGTGCTTTGAGATGTTTTCGGGCCTCTTCGCATTTGGTGATCCAATATGCTTTTTGAATTCCAGTTGCAGTATGAGGACATTAATAACAGGATTCGCGTTCATGAAACGTTTGATCCATTTTTTCTGGCATTCTGAATGATTTCTGTTTTACGGTTTGGTTCAGAGTTTTGTGAATAACATCTATAAAATCAACGGCTAGTTATATCAGATTTGTTGGCATCCTTCAGAATTTGTTGAAGTTGGTGATGGATGGTGGATCTATTGATGGTAAATTGCTGGATATATCCTTGGTAGATTTTATTAGCTGCAAGTTTACGGAGATACTATATTCGACATGAATGGTCGAGGCAGTTAGAAGGTAAGAATGATGTGGTGAACTGGAAGTAACCTGGTTTGTGTTTTGATACAAGATCGGCGAGGGTGGTGATAGAGAGTGATGACGATGTGAGGTGGTGGGGTGGTGAGCGCTAAAAAATAAATCAATAATACTTTTGTCTTCACGACCATTCTGGTGCTTATCAAAGAAGATGTATTGATCAAAGGCGAGTTCAGCATTCCAGCAAAGTAGTCGATTTTCGGTAGTCCAATTATGCATGGCAATACCACGCGAATTCGAGTGGTGATCACCAGTGAGTCTTGGATTACAAGCGTTAAAGTCATCGCAAATAATCGTGTTAGTGGTCGAGCTGTTAGTGTGATGTAAAGAGATATTGTTAATAAATTCTATGGCTTGTGAGTCAGGAAAAGTATGATAAGAAGGTAAGTAGACACAGTGGATAACCAAATCAGCGAGTTGGCAAGATAATATATATGGTGAAGAGGGTGGTAGAATATATACAGGGTAGGGACATTTTTGATTGATTAATAGAGTTATACCCATTTGACCGTGATTGTTGTTACTTGTGGGGAGACCGTATGTATGATGTTGGATCCAATCGGTTGCATAGCGTTGAGGAGGGAGTAGCCATGTTTCTGTAAAAAAAAATATAGAGTCTGAAAATAAATTAATAATAGGATAGATTTCCTGTCTGGTCAATCCATTTGCATTCCATAATGTGATTGTGATATCGCTATATATCATAGAGAAACAATTCAACTTTGTTAATTCTATTTTTATTTTCAGTATTGTTATATATATTTTTTATTATATTAATGTATTTCTATATTTCCTTTTTTTTTTTTGATATTTAGATTTAGATATATAGTAACAAATTAAAAAATCAAGGAAACTAAAACGACTCTCATAATTAAATAGAAGTAGGAGGTGATGGACTAGGAGTTGGGGATCGAGTGTGAGGTCTATTTTCACCAGCAGGGTTAGTGTTATCATTCATGATGGTGTTATCATCGTTGGATAACAGAGCGTTGCCTGATTGTTGTAGGGCTGCAAATGCAGCTGATTCGGAGCCTGCCCGTGGAAGTAAGCGAGAACTAGAACAAATTTGATCATATTCTGCTTGAGTGATTTGATTGTCGAGGAATAGACTACGTGCTACAGAAAATTTAACTGGTTCACGAATGAATTTTAATGCTTTCATAATATGGCCATGATGAACTTCTTGTATTTTTGTTTTGCGTTCTTCTTCTGAGAGATCGACCAATTTGGTATCTCGTAGAAGATCAAGGTCCAATGGATTAAAATCGTCCTTGATGTTGACACCAAATTTAAGCAATCTATTAGCAATAACACTAGCAAAGATCAGTAGAGCAGCAGTTTGTGATCAGGAAAGTGAATATCAAGAACACACGAATTTTCAATTCGGAGAGTGCGCAAGATATTACGCATGTTAGAGATTGTCATACGATGCTTGGTGGGGATATATAAGAATTGATATCCTTGGTTAGCGGGAGTTTCAGTCAAGTGGCGAGCAGCAGTGGCAATAGCCCTTTTTTTTTGGGAGAGGTCTGGGTGATTTACCCTTGGCTGTTGCAGCTGCGTAGCTTTTTGCTGGTGGATCTTTGAGTGTAATTGTTGCTGTTGGTGGTGATGCATATTTTGAAGCGATTCAGACTGTAGGCTGGTCTGGACCCTCGATAATGAAACTGAGCTGTTGATATTCGCTGTTTGGAGCTCTATTGTAAGCTTCATATTTTCCTTTGCCAATTTGATATTTTCAGCTACTGTTGCTGCCAATTGCACGACCACTTTATTAGTTGCATCTATACGCTTATATATGTCATGTACAAATTCAAGAGTTCGAGGATGAAGATGGTCATAATAGTTGGTGTCATATTTCTCTAAGTTAACAGATGAGAGCTGCTCCATTGGGTCGCCCCAGGATTGTTGTCTGGTGGCAATTTGAGTTGTAGTAGGAACATTATAAGTATTATTGTTATTATTATTTGTTGATAGTTGAGGTTTCTCATGTTCAGTTTCCAATTCAGAATCGAAGTCAATTTGTGTAGGTTTTTTATTCTTTTTAGTGGCACCTGGTGGTTGTGCTATTTTAGCATCTAGTTTGACACCCATATCTGATGCCTCGGCAGTTGTTACAGTCAGAGTTTTTAAAATGCCCATGTGGGCATACTGCTTTTAACATTCTTTACAGTGAAAGATAGGTCCAGGGGGGACATAGTTGGGATTGATTGCAGCTGACAGAAAAACGATACCAATATACTCACACGTGTGGTGCTTTGATGTAGTAAGAAAAAGGTACGAAATAAAAAAGATAAATATGGTTTTGAAAAAGTTACGGGTCGAGTATAATAGTGGCAAGGTAATAGAAAAATATGGCGGAGATATCCTGCTATCTCAAAGAAATAAAAAAATAAAAGTTACTAAGCTAGAGCAAAAGGGAAAGATTTCTTCACTACTAGTGTTTATTTGAGTTGTCCTCCTTTATATATTAAGACAAATTTTCTCGAATACATAAAGATAAAATAGTAATTATTATGCTCGAAATAAATGATGAGATGGAAATAGGTGGGGTGATCGATAGAATAATAATAATTTTAAATCAACAATAAAAATTAAATGATGATGAGTCCTTTGAAACAGTATTTATTCTCGAAAATAAGCTAAAGATTATTATTCTATATACGAGTTGGTCTATTTATATAATTTTTTTATCATGCTGGGTTATTTCCAATATTTTAAAGAATTTTATCTTAAGATGATATGATGACCTTATTCTCAAGAAGAAGATCCTTTTAGCTCTATGAGGGGTAGATCTCCTATAATCCCCAGTGTTTCTACACTCTTAATTCTATGACACTACAATAGGGCTAATAAGGAACGTGCAAAACTATAAAAACAAATAAAAATGGGTGATGACAACAGAAAGATAAAACAGAGTTAGAGAAAGAAATGAGTAGGTTAATGATTGTAGTAACTAGGGAAAGTGATCAAAAAGACATATATAAAGGAAATGAGAGTTAAAGATGACAGGTGAGATATAAGGAATAAAGAAATAAATATAAGGTTTAAGGTATAAGAACAGAAAAAGGCATAAACATTGGCCAAGAAATAAAATTCAACTACTATGGCCAAAGGCCAATCATATAATCAGAATTCCTCTTTATAGAACTCCACCAAGTGCTAGACGAAGCTAGAAAACCTTATAAACTCTGTGTCAAATGTACCACATGTGGTACTTGAATAGGATAGAAAGTAAGCATATAAAAAATAAAATAAAATAAATGAGAATATAAGAAGGAGTAGAATAAAATAAAATAGTATAAAATAAAAGGGTTCAGAGAAGTTATAGGTTTAAGTGTAGTGAGAGAATAGAAATAGAAGAAATAGAAAAGATATTAAAAAAAAAATATCATAGTGATTGTCCCAAATCAACTGTCAAACAAAAATAAAAAATAAAATAAAATCAAAAGTAAAGTTAAAGTTACTATCCTGATCAAAAAAATAAAATTTGTCCTCTTATTTTATTATTTAAGGCTACGCCTTATATATCTTTTAGAAATCAATTTGAAATAATAGTTCTCTAATAGCTATTCTATAATAAATATAATAATGTAATCATAATAAAAGCAAATGGAAATTAAGGATATAAGATAGGGATAAAGAAGGTAAAGACAACAAGATAAATGAGATAAAGTATAATAATGAGGGTAGTAGAAAGAAAATTACATAAGAATAAAATATAAGATTGAGAATATTATGATAATAATATCATCGAGGCGGGTAAAAAAGGTGATAAACATGAAGAACGGATATAGAGGGTATAGAGGGACAGAAGGGCTAATAATGACAACAAGATAGAAAAATATAAGATAGAAAAATATTAATAATAATAATGAACATAAAGTAAAATATAAAGATATTATTATAAGTATATATAGGATCATAACATTTTAATAAAAGTAAAAAATAAGTGAAAGCATAAAATAAGATAAAGGTGAAAGGGAATAATTGACAACAAGAAAATATAAGAATAAGGTAGATAGGATAATAACAGAATTATACAGATCAAATGTATAAAAATAAAGAAGTATGAAAATAATAAAGACAAAATTAAGAGTACATAAATAGTAAAAAAAGAATAATAAAGATAATGGATATAATGAAAATACTAATTAATGGATTAAGGTGATATACTTTGACATATGAAAAAGAGAATGGTATGCTTGACTATGGAAGAATAAATTTCCCCTCTAAGCCAATAACAATTAAAAAAAAAATACCGGTCTAGACTTTTGTTGTAAAATATGTAAGGCCATAACAAACATTACACACCACGACATATCAATCAGGAGAGATGGCCGAGTTGGTCTAAGGCGTCAGGTTAAGGCCCTGATCTCTTCGGAGGCGTGGGTTCGAATCCCACTCTCTTCACTGAATAATCACCGAATTCGGTGATTAACTTTTTGTGTTTTTATCGTTGTTAATTTTTTTTTTTTTTGGTGTGTGTTGTTGTGCGAAAAAAATAAATTTGTTTTTGTTATTATTTTTTTTATTATTATTATCTCGAGAAGAACAAAAAAATTTTGTATATTATTGATATGATAGCAGCAGCATCGTATATATATTCTTTTTTTATTATTTGATATGATTAAGAGATTGATAAAAGCGATAAAAAAAAAAGTCTATGACTATAGCTTTTCAATAAAGTATATTTAAATAGCCAACAATTAATAAGAGTAGTAGCAAGTATACATAGCAAATATTTATTACTATATTAGTTAGATAGGAGATAGAGCCAAATGACCTAATGGTAGCATTAAGTAGCTGAGCATGTATTCTTTTAAGTATTAAAAACAGATTTTAGTCGAACAGCGTTTAATCTAATATATTTATTATATTTCTTTAATGTGTGAGTGATAGGAGTAGTGTTGGTAGTAGTAGTGCTTGATAATAAAAATGATTTGAATGTCATCATCAATTGAAAACAGTTAAAAGTAACAAGTGAACGATTATGGCATCAGGCCATCAATATAAGCATATTTCACTATATCTAGAAACTAATATATTTTTAAGAGCATTTGTATGAAATAATAATTGCTCATGTGATATTAAATGTGAACGACAAGAATATTATAGAATGTCGTTTGTCTCCGTAAATTTTAAATAGTGGCAATAGAACTAAAGATTACTTTTCTCATTATACGCATTACTTAGTATGACACCTCACAATAGCACAGTAAGTATTACTTGTTGCCAGTAGAAAGAAAGTGATGCATATATTATTTCATCTGTAAATATACGCTAGAAGTAGATCAAAAAAATACCTCTTTTCTCAAGTGCTTTTTTATTTAGCAAAGTAGCATATAGCGCATTCTTTTTTGACAATCTTAGGTATAACACAGTTATTACACACTCTTTTAGAAGTTGAGTAACCTAATATTATATACGAGCATAGGTACAAGCACGTAATTTAAAAGAATTTCTTTCGTCTATCACATACAATTAGATGCTTTAAACATTTCTTGATTATATAATAATAATAGTAAGAATAAGGTAAGAATATTTCTTACTGCAGTGTCATGGAATTAAAAATGTAAAAATACCAGAGATTCTAATGAATCTATCCCTGATAAAGCTCAAAGGATCTTCTTGAGAACAAGGTTATCAAATCTGAAGATAAAATATTTAAGAAATATTCTCTAGGTGACAACATACCAGAAATAACCCAGCATACTAATAAACAATTTATATAAATAGACCAACTCGTACTACATAGAATAATAATCTTTATCTTATTTTTGAAAATAATGCTGTTTTAAATGCCCCATCGTTTTATTTTATTTTTTATTGTTGAATTAGTTTAAATTTAAAGTTCATTAAGATGGAAGACTAATGGATATACATATAATTATTATTCTACTATACATCTCATTTGCACAGTATGTACCATGCTCAAAAGATTATGAGCTGGTTGATAAAGTCAAAGAATCA
The DNA here is from genome assembly GCA_016758965.1 of Circinella minor. NCBI lineage: Eukaryota > Fungi > Mucoromycota > Mucoromycetes > Mucorales > Lichtheimiaceae > Circinella > Circinella minor. Next base: position 37,016 of record JAEPRB010000138.1, on the reverse strand, counting down.
AATTTCTCATTAAACTCGTAATAAAATTCTTGAACATACATGCAAGTATGCTACCTATTAGTTTATTTATATATTTTTCAATATAAAATATATTCAAAGGATTTCTAATAATAATAAAAAACCATGGGAATATTATATATTCTATGACAAATAATAAGATAATAATAATTCTGCATCAGTTTACCATATTTTGCTTTACATTGATATACTAGCTTCGGAAGCCCTATCTCTCATCTACAATATTTTCTCCCACTTATATATAAAGCAGAAACTAATAAATAGTATGAGTATTAAATGTATTCCATTTTATTAAAAACTATTCTTAGTTTTTTTTTTTCAATTATCTAATATGTAAAGTATGTTTCTCGCTCACTGGCAGATCTCATATATACAACATTATAAGGTATACTTGGCAGGCATCCATTCACACTGTTTTCTTTTACTCTGCTCTCGCTTGATTTTTTATATATGCTTTAAATTACTCACCTTACTCCTTTTTTTTCCCATTACAATTAAAAAAAAAACTATTAATAACAATGAGAACAATAAGAGCAGTAGCAAGCCAGAGACAAGAGGGTAACTCATAAGAGAACCGGACTTGATCAACCAATTTTGTACCGAGCTATTTTACACGGTGGTGGAACAAGTTCTTCATCCTTACGTAGCTTCTGCAACGACAATAACTTACCTATCCTGCTTCTGTAAAGGCTTTAAATTTAAATATATTATATTATTCAAGTAATCTGACAGGTGACAATAAAAATAAAAAAAGGTCCTTGTTTTGAATAGTAATTTTTTTTTTTTTTTTTGGGTCTGAAGAATCAAATATCATGGACACTGCAATTAATGGTATAAACGGGTCTGAAAATCTGAATAAATCCCACTGACTACCAGAAATTGTGATTGATTGCTATTTGACCAGTATTTAAAGTTATCTTTTCGAAAAAAGTAATTAAAAGAGTTTAATGTGGGGACCTCGTGTTGACTTAGGCCAAGAATGCCTTCATTTGCTTTGGAGATTACTACGGTTCCCGATCCAACAAAATAATAATAATATTATCTTCGTATGTTTTTATAATTCCTCCTTTACTATCTAGTAAAACGATTGCTGTATGAATGATCAAGTAAAAATAAATATCTATAATAAAGATGTCACTCTAATTAAATATAGCTGGTTTTTATTTTTAATTGTATATGATCGATACCAGTGATTGCAAGGGAAAAAATCGAATAAAGTGAAAATATACAGAAGCAAGTTTCAGACAAATTCCGCAACATAGATGGGGTGAGTACCAAGAGATTTTGCAAATGTAATTCTTGCTACAGTTTCGTGTTATTTTGGCAAAGCTGCTTACACAAAACCACGACATACTTGGACCCCAATAACCTGATGTAGTGGATAATCGACAGAACCAACAAATGAACACAGAGAGCGTGAAAGAGACACAGTGTCTATCCTAAATCTTTTAAATTTGATAACAAAACCCAATGTTATGGCAATATGCTATTAACAAAATATTTGCGCAGAGTATACACAGTAATGATCAACATATGTATTGTTTATTTATGGAGAACTAAGGAATAACGGTTGAAGAAAAAAACTCTTTAGAAGAGATTGCTCTATTAAAACAATCAAAAACATGGGTACGATTAATGGTCAACCGGTTTTTACAACCATGGATACTGTTAAAATTTTTGAATCATCTTTCATCCCAATTTAATGCTATGATAAAAATTATATGTTTACTGTGGCGGTCCTGATGAAGTCAAGGACTTTTTTTTTTTTTTTTACAAATAAGTTCAGAGGAAAAAACTATTTTCTCAAATGTCATATTACATTACTATATAATAATGTTCAAGATGTTCTAGCATTCTAACAATTAATATCGATTGTTCTAAAGATATTTAAAAATTATGATACTCTAAAATGTTCAATAATAATTCATGCACTATTCATTTGGATCGGTTGAAAACGAGCTGTTAGAATACTTAAAATCATTTGCCATTGGCCATGTATTCAATCATTCAGAACACTCGATAAATATTTTTAAATTGCCTCTAATATAAACAATATGTCTATTTTAGAACCATACAGAACGACCAATTTTGCCAAAGAAGATATATATCAGAGCGTTATTCATAATTTCAGTTCTTTAGATGCTCAAACTTATTAGTTGACTGATGTAAAAAGCTTATTAGTGAATTATATTTTGCGGTATAACACACAAGTAATATCATGTTCAACATTTTAAAGAATATTATTATTAGTATTTTTTTTTTTGATCTAGTTGCATCTATTAAAAAAATAATAACAAGCTGGCAATTGCATACCAAACTGATATGATAAAGTATATACTGGATATTATTGTTGATAGATAGCTCGCGGTCTGTAAGCATACTTAAAATTACTATCTTGGTCATACATTCGCAATTAACTTATCCAATTTTCATAGCATCAACAGATAAAAATCAACAATGTCAAAAAATTAGACATTGTTTTAGTATTTATGATGTTGGTAGTGAATGTCCAGGTCGTTCAAGAACATGTTATCGTAAAAATGCAACAAAAAGTGCGTTTATTGTGGAAAAGAAGAATGTAGTGATCGGTACACTTTAAAAGAATGTCCATGTTACCACGTCTAATACAATAGCTCTAAAAAAACCATGCTTCCGGTCAGTCTTAGTAAAAAAAAAAAGAATCGGTTGAACTGTTTAACTAGTTTACCACATCTATTACGTATATATTTCTTATTTATCTATTACTGACCACTCTTCCTCCACACTTGATCTTTTTTCTTTTTCTTTTTTTTTTTTTTTTTTTTTTTTACTATAACACCTTGTACAAATTGCCTCTTTTATTAAACTGTTTTATCACTTATCTTTCCAATTTTTCTTTTTCAATATGTGCCCAACCTATGGTCAGAAAACCATATTGCTGGTTGAGCTTAAACGGGTTTGACAAAATTTCCTTTTCCAGTATCCGACTAACTAACGATACCACGTACCCAAACTTTCTACTTTTATAAATAATCATAACATAACGAAATTGTATACAAGGCTTATAAAAAAAATTGTCTTATATATAGCTGATAAGAGAGCAACTTATCTAAAATATACCGATTCTTCTCATATATACCTATATATACTTTTTTTATAATTTAGGTACACATTATTTGTATGTGAATTGTTGCTTGTGCTACTCTACTTAGGATTAGGAAAAAAAAAAAGCGTTAGTTTCAAATTATTATTATCGTGTTGATTGATTATACACCAAAAAAAAAAAAAAAAAAAAAATTGTTTATTAATGCCCTTATCATTCTTTTCACCAGCAATTCCAGATAAATAGTATGAAAGAAACAGATTACTTTATTTAAGCTATTAAGTGATCCTATCCTTAGAAAGATAAAAATATAAAATGCTATTGGAAGAAATCAAATTCATTTAAACTTTAAACATATTTTATTGTACATGTATCACTTTCTTGTCAAACGAAAAAAAAAAAATATGATTTGAAAATCTATACACAACAATTTTCTTTTTATTTTTATAATTTATAGATAAAAAAAAAAGGGGGGTTTTTTTTTTGAAAAAAATTTACAATGAGATAAAAACTCTAAACTTATGTGTTCGAAAAGAGAAAATAAAATATAAAAAAGGATAGAATAAAAAAGAATTGAAGAGATATTTATATATATATAAAAGCGTGCGTGTACACTTTCGTAGTACATGTATAATGGAATAGTTTGTATTTATGGAAAGGGGATAGAATTAGATTATTTTGGTATGATGAATCTTGATTTTAGTAGAAAAGAGGAAGCTTTTGAGCATTAACCATAGGGTCATTAAATCGAAGACCCATATCCAATTGATTAATAGCTTGAACATCTTCTTCATCCATCTTCCAATTCAGAGCTTCCAAGTTCATCTTCATACGATCAATATTGAGTGATTTGGGTACAACAGCAACATTACGTTCCAAAGACCATCGGAGAGCAACTTGAGAAGGAGCACGATTGTATTTGGCAGCAATATCTTTAACAGTAGGGTTTTCAAACAATGGTTCGACAGACTTTGCACGCTTAGAACCAGTAGAAACAAAAGAAGTAGGACCAAACGATGAGTATGCTGTCACAGCAATTCCTTGTTGCTGAACCCAGTTAACTAAATGCTCTTGTTGAAGATAGGGATGTAATTCAACTTGAAGTAAAGAAGGCTTAATATTAGCATAAGTAAGCATGTCCATCAAAAGTTGAACATTAAAGTTAGAGACACCAATATTCTTGGTAAGACCAGCTTCGACCAATTTTTCCATAGCACCCCAACATTCATGCATGGGAGCACGATCTAATGTAATAGTTTCTTCACCAATTTGATACCATCCGGGCGGATACTTTTCTTCAATGGGAACATGCTTTAATGGAAGAGGAACTAAATAATAGTAATAATAGAAGATTGTCGTGTAAGTTTTTTTTATATTGAAAGTTCTTCAACAAAGATTCCCCAGTTCTTAGTTTTTTAAAACAGTATATTTTTATACTTACAGTGAACAAGAAACATATCTACATAATCAAGACCAAGTTCTTGAAGTTGTTTTTCCAAAGCAGGACGAACATGTTCCTTTTTATGATAAGTAGACCAAAGCTTGGTGGTAATAAAAAGGTCTTCACGCTTGACGATACCTTCTTCAATGGCCTTATTGATACCTTTACCAATAGCCTTTTCATTCTTATAGTTACTTGCACTATCGATCAAACGGTAACCAACCTTGATAGCATTATAGATAGTTTCAGCACCATCATTAGGATCAATCTTCCAACAACCGAAGCCAATCATTGGCATTTTTTGTTGAGAGCCAGTAAGAGTAATGTATTCGACAGTCATTTTTTTTTCTTTTGTTTTTCGTATAAAGGTTTAAAAAAAGAGTTTGTTTTGTGTGTTGTATGTGTTTAGAAAATTATATCGAACAGAAAATGGGATTCTTTGACCCCCTTTATATATGTTTTTATCTATTCAATCACATAGCGTGGATTCGTGTTCTATTTGCCCTGAAATTTGGTTAAGATGTCGTCATGTTCAACAAATTTGGTAACTTGGTGTAAGACGACTCATTTTTTTTTCTGCATCCTGTTGTTCGTTCGTTTTCTATCATGTTTCTCTCATTCTTTTTTTTCTTTTTTTCTCTTGGGCGATGGTGCGAGTGGAAATATGTCGGATACTAAAATAAGGACAAGTACCAAATTTAGTATAGTTCAAATGAGCTGTTTTTTTACTCTTTCGTCTAAAATATTTAATGTTTGTGTGTATAATAGATAGAACAGCGTGCCGTAGTTACAACATTATCCATATACAAAATAGGGCCCATGATCCCCTCCCCCCTAATCACACGGTAATCGCATTTGATTGCCTCACAGCATAAATAACATGTATATCAAACATAATCATATAACAAAATTTATTTTATATATATCCACGGAAATTTTCCCCTTTTTTAAAAATAGCTGTTGTTGTTTCTCTTACAAATATATGTCTTTTTTTCAACATATAACGTTATATACTATTAGTTTTGCATAAAATATTAGAATTGTTTAAATATAACATTCACTTTTGCTTCCTCCCCCAAAACATAATCCTCCTCCCGCCCGGACAGACGATAAAAAAGTTCGGGTAAATCATGAAATATAACAGAAAATTTGCGGTTGTACCTTTAAATGATGGTCCGGATTGTATACGGTTTTTAGCTTTATCAAAGAGAGATCAAGATTCGATCGGAATTCAGAAATTGCCGGGCTGGTTTTTTTTTTTTTATATTGTAAAAGGGTTAAACGTGTTTAAGTATATACATATGCGTTACGATGTTGTTATGTAAATCCATGGGTTTATTGTCTTTTTGTGAGAAAGAGGTAAATGCGGCGGCAAAACAAAATATACTAACTTCCGACTGGGCCCAAACGTCGAGTCATTCTTCTTTTAAAGAAGTATATTTTTTGAACGTGGGGTAACAATAAAAAATATCTTTTTTTTTTTTTTTTTAACAAGTTTGGTTTTCATAATTTTCTGTAAAAAAAAAAAAAGTTATTGATGAAAGGAATCGATTTACATGTCATAAAAACTTCCATAATAGGAGAAAAAGTGTAACATCTTTTTGTTATTCATTATTATTATTATCTATTTTCTTGTTAATTATGAGCTCTTTCTCTCTGTTACTAAAACTTTATTTTTCATGGGGGTTTAGTTATCGTGCACCCACATCCTTATTATTTTATTTTACTCTTCTCTCCCCTCCCCCGGCACACAAATAGAAACGTAACATAAATGGAAAGCATCACCCTAAGTTAAGATAAAAATGACATAATCTTATTCGCTATCGTAGTTTTATAATTTACCATAAAACGTACTCTTCTTTCTTCTTCTTCTTTCTTGGTAAATCGGACCTTCGGCGATCTCCTCATTCCCCCCCCCCCCTCTTTCCTAATAATGCTATCATCCAATTTTTTTTTTTATTTTTTGCAGAAAAAGTAAATAGAATACACGGTTTCCGATAAAATAATAAAATTTTCCACTCACTTCTCTCACGCTCATTCTATTGCTAGGCAAGATCAATCCGGAGTTTTTTTTTTTTTTTTTTTATCGATTGATTTTTTGGGTTTCTCCTTGCCTCTTTCATATGCTTTATACACAATGAAGTTATAACTTATAAAAACTTCCCTCCCCCCCAATATCAACTTCCTTATCTTGGAAAATTCATAATAATACCCTGATATATTAATCATCCCTCCCACCAAAAATATTCAATCAAGTTCTTTGTCCCTCTCCCCCACGCCCTCTTGGCGTCATTTATCACCATCCATTTTTTTTTTGCCCACTGATTTTAATCGTCTAGAAATCAAAGTTTTAAATTTTTTTTTTTTTTGCTATAAACATAAAAGAATGTAATGCACCCTTGATGTTATGGGGACCCCCCCTCCCCTCTGCTTAAATAAAAAAAAATACAAACTTTAAACTATAAACACGAGTTTTGTTACTCGTTCGCTGCTATATTATGATATCGTTTTTTCTATAAAGTTCTGTATCCTTGGTTTCTTACATCTGAGTAAATTTTTGTCAATAAATTATACTATAATTGCATAATGTTTGATTTTTTGCATTATTTACATTATTTTATAGTTTCATTTTTATTTATATCTCGGTTTCAATTATGAATAATTCTAGTTGCTATTCTTACATTTAATAATAAAGCAGCGTACAATAAGTTTATTGTGTTAAAGGATATGTCATTTGTTGTGTTATTGTGTAATGGGAGAAGTCCACATGATTTTTTTCATTAAACATAATATATGAATAGAAAAAAAAAAACTTTATACGATAAATTCTACTTTCTGTATATTTAGATTTATAGTTGTATCTTTTTTTTTTTTGGTTTACTAATAGGAATATTGGACAGATATGGAAAATGGCAAAGAGATATATTTGTTTGTGTGTGGGAGTTGGTGAGCCACACATGTCGTATCACACACACATACATAGAAAGAGAGAGAAACAAACATTACGGAACAGTTATCTGTGGTGCTAATCATATTAACCCCCCTTTTTTTTTCTTATTGATCTCCTTCGATCCCTATTTCTGTAATATCTTCACACCCATTCTCACTCTTATTATTATTAATAATGTTTGATTAAGATTAAACTTATCAATAACAAATTTACTATATATTATTACGTTTTATATTCATACAGACTGTATCGATGGAAAGTATATATTTTTATTCTCGGATTTAGTGATTAGTATTATATATTATATGTCTATTCTTTCTAAAAACCACATTCACCAATAATAATATGCAGGTAACCTGATCCATAAAAACAAGGGTGAGAAAAAAAAAGCCGACCTCGTTCTTCGGGCAATTTCTATAATCGATAATGACCAAAAAAAAAAAAAAAGTTGGATAACATTACCTTATAATCTTGTTTTCAAATAATTATGTACTATAACTTGTTTTTTTTTTGCATATATGTATTTTTCTTTCAACACTAATGCAACTGATAGTAATCTAATATTTTTTTTTATATTATAATCCTGTATTGAAACTAAAGTTTCCAAATTATAATGTGAAAAGAAAAATGATAAATAATATGTCAATCGATAATAATCCATTCTTCCCTTTTCTGTTAGATCCAGAACATATATTTTAATGACACATTATAGATCCAAAAGAATGTGATCTGCAATTACAACATAACCCTTCCCCCCCCAAAAAAAAAAATAAGGACAAATAAACGTAATTTATGTATATCTTAATATCTCCAATATCAATTCCAAGGTAATCAGTCTATTACATATATCCAGCAAACAACAACATAGAATGGGGGTTCTTTTTTTTATTGATTAACCAAAATGTGATGTTGACCGAAATATAAAGAGAAAAAAGAGACATCACTAATTCCAGATTGAGAACGAAAAAATAGAAAACATCATAATTTTTTTTTAATCGATAAAACAATAGTAAAAATGATAGACATACTCTCTATCTCTATATCTTTTTTCATATAAGAATGAATATAATTATAATAATGCACCCTATCTTTTTATTCCATTTTGGTATAGTATCACTTTTTTTTTTTTTTTTGGTTTTTGAATAATAATATTTATCCTGATTTTTGTTCATTTACTTCTTGTTCTTCAAATTGATCTTGTTGTGTAATAACTCGAAGAACTGATTTTTTACTTGATTCTTGGAGTTCACCAGCAATTAAAAGTTCATCCAAAATAAAATAAGCCTATTTTAATATTATTATTAATTATTTATTATTATCAAAAATAAGTTGTTCAATCTTTTATGTTTTTATACCTTTTGAAAGTTAAAAATTAAATCCAATTCGCATACCTACAAAAAAAAAAAAAAAAAAAAAGGTTAACATTTTTGATTAGACAAAAAGTCATATTGTTTTTATTTTTTTATATAGAATACTTTACATTGCCAAAATAACGATCTAAAATTTCAACATATCGATGTATTATTTCCAATGTAATCAACTCGTTATCTTCTGAATTAATTCCTGCTACAAAGAACAAACTTGCATATCTTATATATAAAAAAAAAAGACCCATGTATAAATTAACATTTTATATATCTTTAGTAATTGTTGTAATAATAAATATATATACCTTCGATAAACAATCTTTTGATCTAATATAAAGAGATATGTACATATTTATTAAAATCTCGATTAGTATTTCTATATGTCTGTAGTTGTATATATATATAATGTATGTTTGACGATTGGCAATTGGCATCATCTTTTTAAGGTTTTAATCATTGAATATTCTGTTTTTATTTTTATTTTTACCTTTATATTCCAAAAAGTTACACATTTTTACTCTTCGTGCTAATACCATTTGTGTTGCATCTTTAACAATCTTGGCTTTTTCTTTGGGTGGGATGGTAACAAACCATTTGGTTAATCGCACTTTGCCTTGTCGACTTACTAACAATAGCCAATTTATCTATTATATTCCCAGTTTTATAATACGTAATGGTTTTGTTTTTCCCCAATGTCCTTTTTATGTCAGTTTTGTTTTTTATAAATTATTGGTTTAAAGCGTTATAACAAAATGATTTTTAGAATTTCGTATAATAATTTGTATACGTACAGCCATTTTATGCTCTTTTGTACAAAACTCTCTTCAAAACTCGTAAAATTGAATATTGGCTCTATAATTTCTCTTGTTCACTAGCAGCAGGCTTTTCGAGCTCAGATTGTGATTTATTATGAAACTTTATTGTATATTGTGTACATACATAATATAAATAAGGACCCTTCGTCTTTTTAATAGTAGTAGTTAAAAATAAAATGTGGAATAGATATTTATGAGTCAAGTTATTTGTTTCTTGTTATATAATATGATATTGTTGATAGTTGTAGAAATAAGGTTCTTTTGTTGATATTTAATATAGAATATGATTATATAAATACCATGTAAAGTTTTCAAAAGCGTCCATTATCACTTTATAAAACATCAATATTATGTAATTATTATTTCGAGATATTTCTATTTTATGAAATTCGATTCAGTTATATTTAGTTATCCACGCTTCTAACTATTAATTTTTTGTGATATCATTCTATATTATGAATTTTCGCGACTAAAAAATTAGCTTATAACCTTTATTGGAAGAGGCTTTAAATACATTTCTTTTCCATCCTACTAAAAATAATTAATTGGTCTAAAAACAAAAAAGCGTGTTTATGAACGCAAAAGAATTTACTGTAGAACATTCTATAACCATATTCTTTTAAGTTATTATATTTAAGAACTCTTTAAGACATACTATTCTTATCTTTTTATTTATCATAACATAATAAATTTAGATTAAAAAAGTTATTGGATTACTTTTTAGACTCTTTTTTTTTTTTTTTACTTCTGTTTTATAATATCAAATACATTATCACCATGACGTTACCTTGGTGATATTTTACTTTAGAATTCAGAATTAGTAGATAATAACGTTTTTCTCGAAACTGAAAGAAAAAAAAAAGACGGGAAAAGGAATTTGTAATTATTTATTGATTACCCTTTCAAATCAAACTGTCCCTTATCGTCGATATGCTTCTATATTGAAAGAAAGTTCCTCTACGACCCTAAAGAAAGCAAGACACCAGTAAGTAGCCTGTATTATGAACTATGCACTTTTTTAAAGCTTTATATGCTTATGTACAATCATCACAGCAGTAGGATCACAATAAAATAAAATTAAAATAAAGTGTTCATACTAAAGACGAACGAGGTACAGTTTTTTAGACTAATTCATAATATATGATCAATTATGTCCTTGAAGATGTGACTATTTTCATAAAAGAAAGAAATACTATGAAAAACTCTTTCTTTCAAATTATACAAGTATTTTCCCTTGTACCTGTGACTTTTTGGCTGGAGTACATTCTGAGAGGAAAGTTTACACACACACATTACTAAGAATTTGTTATTAAGTATTAGTTATCTCCCCCGTCAACATTCATTACTATTACTTAAATCTGAGAAAAAAAAACACTTATTACTGCATATATTGAGCATATTATATTATATATATATATATATGGTCGCTTTATAACTATCATAGGAAAACTATTAACGATGTTTCATAAGAATAAAAAGTTAAAAGTTTTATACCTTTTCATATCTATATGTCATTTTAATCCTTCACATCCCTTTATTGCTAACTCACACGCTCTACCCATAAAGTTATAATTTGTTTGATATATTGTATTTTTTTTTATTTACATACTATAACAATAATAACATGTATGTTTTGTTATAGTTTTAACGTAGTGAGGAAGTTATGATTGGTAAAGAAAGAGAAAAAGGTGTAAGGAATAAAATATGTATAATTTAAGACCAGAGAGGCAATTCGAAACCATAAGAATCAGGGTTGTTGAAACGAAGACCGAGTTCAAGCTTGGCAATAGCAGCCAAATCTTCTTCAGTCAAAGTAAAGTTAAAGATATCCAAGTTGCTCTTGGTACGTTCAACGTTCATACTCTTAGGAATGACGGCAACGTTGCGGTCCAAAGACCAACGCAACAAGACTTGAGCAGTAGACTTGCCATGCTTTTCAGCAATAGTCTTGATAACGGGATGACCAAGCAAAGGTTCAGCGGTCTTACCATCATCTGTCAATTGAATGAAGGAAGCAGGACCGAAGGAACTGTAAGCTGTAACGGCAATACCTTGCTTTTGAACCCATTCAACAAGACGCTTTTGTTGGAGGTAAGGGTGAAGTTCAACTATAGATTATTTCGGAGAGAAAAATTATTAAAAAAAAAAACTCCGTGTTCAACATCGTGTAACCACATATATAACTATACACGCTCAATGGACCACCTGACATCCTCTCACTTTTTAATTCTTTTCCATTAAATAGCCCCACCCCTTCCAATATTCATAATCAATTACATACCTTGCAAAGTAGCAGGCTTAATGTTAGCATAAGTCAACAAATCCAAGATAAGTTGGACGTTGAAGTTGGAAATACCAATGTTCTTGGCATCACCGGATTCGGCGATCTTTTCCATTTCACGCCACAAGTCTTGCATAGGAGAACGTTCAAATTCGATATCCTTAGCACCAATTTGGTACCAGCCAGGGGGGTAAGCAGCATCAATAGCAACATGCTTAAGAGGGACGGGGACTATGTTATATTATGAGATAAAGCAATTTTTTTTTATGTTAGTTTATCTAAAATCGTATACTCGATAAAGTTTTATCCAAATGTACACACTAACAGAAGTGTACATTTGAGTTATTAATAAAAAAAAAAAAGGCACGGTAATTGGTACTTACAGTGAATAAGGTACAAATCGACATAGCTCAAACCCATATCTTGGAGTTGCTTGTCAAAAGCAGGGCGGACATTTTCCTTAGCGTGGAAAGTATTCCAGAGCTTGGTGACAACTAATAATTATTTAATTCCCAGCGAGTATATGTAAGTTTAAAGACCATTATAAACAAACAAAAAAAAAACACATCATCCCTGTAAACTAATACTGAAATACTTACCGAAAAGATCTTCACGCTTGACAATACCCTCCTTGATAGCCTTGTTGATACCACGACCAACTTCGACTTCATTACCGTAATCACCAGCACCATCAATCAATCTTTATAAAGAGCAAAAAATAAATAAATAAATAAGCGTTAGATCATTTCATTCCTATTATTTATTATTGAAAGTAACAAAGCAAAACAAACAGATAGTTCTTTTCTTTACCTGACACCAGCCTTGATAGCATTGTAGATGGTTTCTTCAGCATCAGCAGGGTCAACCTTCCAACAGCCGAAACCACAAAGGGGCATCTTTTGGCCGGTACGGTTCAAAACAATGTGTTGTTCTTGAGTCATTTTTGAATATGTAAGTTTTTTTTTTAACAAAAAGAAAGGTAAAGAAGAGAAAACAAAAAAAAATGAGCTGTCGTTTGAATTATCAAGTCCTTTTATATCTTTTGGTAAGAAAATAAAGTTTCCCCCCAAAACACGTATACTGCGGGTTGTGCGGGAAGGGATGTGGAAAAAAAAAGAAGGTTCACTCTTTTCAATAGTGCTCGGAAAATTTATGGATTGGACTGCTGGCATAAAACAAAAAGCAAGAGGTGTACTAAATAACTACATTTATACTCCATTTGGAGTAATGAGGTTCTCTCCGCAAAGAGAACTTTCTTGAATTTATAACACCGTTGACCCCGCCTGGCCACGTCTCCACGTCTCTCCACAGGACTCTTGTTTCACAGCTTTTATATTTGGTCCGTTTTTATTGTTACGTGGGGAAACAATTTATAAAAAAAAAAGGCATTGATTCATATACATTGCTTCTATATAGCTGGGAAAAAAAGCCGATATAATAGATATATAATTGATTTCATTAGAAAAAAAAAAACTACACGATGAAACACTTTGATTGAACCAAAATAATATTATATTTTCAAAGAAATAAGAACACATACACTCATTAATAGATCATAGACTATTATAACCGGGAATTTGGTTTAGGTCATTCGGGTATATTGCCCAATGGAGCAATTATCTTAGTAGAATTTTTTGAGCCTAAGGGAAAAAAAAAGAGTTAAAGAATGATGCATGATATCTTTATTTTATTAGTAGGAGACATGTCTATTTATGATCATCTTCAAGTACCCAGTACTATTATGGCTATTGCTTGAAAGTGACAATTGTTTGTCATACAAAAGAAGAATGTTTTTTCTCCCCCACTCCATTTTTAGGTAACTTTTTGTTCTTTCACTAAACTTAAGACAAAAATACAAAAATAGTCCTTGATAAAAAGTTTTGTCTGTGCGCAAGTTAAAAAAAAAAGGGGTAATAACTTTAGTAAATCAAAATATTTGAATTTTATATCAAATATCATTGATTTATATTTCGCTGTTGCTGTTGTTGCTCTCGACATGTCATTTAACTTTTATGATAGATCGTTTCTTGTTTTTTTTTTCAGAGAGCGATAAAAAAAAGCTTTGAAGGTTACCATCATTCCGTCAAAGACTAAAAAAAGTGTTAATTATCCGATTGGATGGAATAAACGGAGTGATTGTGGAAAAGGTTTAAGAATTATGTAATTTCGGTGTTTCACAACCCAGTCTAATTAAATAATCATCAGTGTTAATATATAAATGAATATAGTATAACAATTCAATTTTTTTTTTATCTATACGCTCAAAAAGAAAAATTAAAAAGCATTGTATCATAAGTAAATAAAATTGCAGGTAATTTAATGAGTATGTTATGTATTCCTTTTTTTTTGTCTGAGGTTTTATTAAAGTAATATAAGATAACGATTCAAATAGTAAAATCCACATAATATATTCCTACCAGCAGAAGATGTTATTATCAGATGAACGATGATGAGTTGATATCTACAGAAAGAATTATAATTTGTATATCTTCCAAAAACAACATATGTTATGTCAGTACACGGCCGCGCGGTCTCCCTTCACATAGCAATGGGAGTAAGTAGATGATGGCTAAAAGTGTATATATAAATAATTATTCACCTACGACTAAAACAAATTGTTTATTTTCTCTGTTAACTATTATTATTTTGAACAATTCCCGGAGGCCATACATTGCCGTTTTGCATAAAAATAAGTAAAACATTATATATTTTATACAATTATTACTTATTCAATGCATTTTTTAGTATCTAAAAATTTTTGATGTACCATTTGGATAAAGCTGTCCATCGTATATTCTCTTTCACTACATCCATTATAAAAAAAAGTTACTATATGTATATTTTAGCATTCACCGTCACAATGCAAAAGATCGTTGAAAGTTAAACTGTTGTAACTACGCAATGAATGAGGATGATGAAATTTAGTTCATAATTATAATAAGGTATAGTATTGTTGAAAAAGACATCTGTTGTCATTTATACTATATGGATTAAATAATCCATGTTTACCAGCAAGGAGCAAATACGGGACAGAACGGAAATAACCTTGATTTATTCAGCTAATTCCCGCATCCGTCATTGTTGTAAACCTTATTGTTCCTTTTCAGACCCTTGCTTTTGATTTTTAGTTAAGATGATATAATAGCGTTGTTGTTACTACTTTTGTTGCAGATAAACGATTTTAAATTACCTAATTATTCTTCTGTACCATGGTAACTCTAGCGATAGAAAAAATGCTTTTATTATTTATCAAAAAAACGAATAATTTTCTAACTTTTTAAATTTTCACGGATGCTTTTTTTCTATCATCATCCCTCGCTACCATCAAATTCATATATTTTATTTTACAGATAAGTAATCAAGTCGTCAAATAAACACTTTAAAATATAATTATAAAGTAATTTCGATGACTTCTATCAACAAGTAGCTATTATTTTTGAAAAGTAACTGGTGGATAAGTAAAACTTTCATTCTTTGTAAGTGGAGGTCTGGTGTTTCCACTAAGCTTGCTATTTATTCAAAGTTGCTTATCTTATCTACCGCTAAAATCCATTTTAGTAGTTTTATTCATCATCGTAGATCATTTTCTCACTTTTATTATTAACTTTGAGTTGCAGGAAGACAGTTTGCTAAAAGGTTGGAAATTTTCAATCCCTGCCAAATTCAGGGTTTGGAGTCCCCACTTTCTAGTGAAATTTGAACGTTTGCGGATAGTAATTGAACTTTTTTCTACTAATAAGCTCTTTCTCAATGAACTTTTCGCTGCTTTTTAAGTCATGCACGGAGTTGCATGTCTTGTTCTAGCGGGAAATCTTCATCAAAGTACCGAGAACACTAAGGCACTTTTATTTTTATTTGTGAAAATAAGGTGAGATAAATACGAGTAGTAAAAATAGAAAGATGGGACTAAAGTAAATTTAGTTGAGAATCTGTTTATTCCTGAAATAAAATAACTACTCTTTTCTATCTTTTCTAAATTATGTAACTACCTTATTTTATCTGATCATGGTTAAACTATGTTTTATACGAATGGATGGGAGGACCTATTATATTTGTTCTATTATAAATGTTAATTCTAGATCATTCTCTGAAACCGTTTATGACAGTTGTTACTAATCTCATTCTTTCTTTGATGTTCCTTTTTTATCCGGATTAATAATAAGAACGAATTAAAAAAAATAATAGTGTTTAATTGGTTATAATATCTTTTATTCTTGACGGAATGATGTTTGACCGATTATTCATGAATGGATGGAATATATGTGTTATTAATTATGGTGGTTCGCCACATAAGGGGATTAAATACGAAGGCAAATTAAATACTTTTTAAGGGAAGACAAATAATAGTGATATGCCAGGCAAAATTATACAATTTAGAACGCTATTTATTTCTAAATAAAGTGATAAATAATATTTATATCAGATGTTGAGATCCACTTTATATCTATTCATACGTCAGTATATCATACTTTTTGTTCATGCTATAATTTATATTATATTTGCAATAAAACATTTTCTATACATTATAATATTCGTTCCTACTGACTGCATGATTGTATCATATATTGAAATGTGTTCAATATATATGATTGAAGTATTTCGTAAAATATATAAAATAAAAAAGAAATAATACACTATGTAGTTGTCTTTGGATAATAAATAATGTGAAAAAGAATAGTAATTTGGGTTGCGGGAGCTCTCATATTCAAGTATTATGTTTGAATCCATAAAAAAAAATCTTAAAATAAGTTTATGAGGAGGTTTTATGCTTAGTGGAAACTGTTGTCAGGTCAGTTATTGAATTGTTAAGATACTAAAAGATTTGTAGTGTAAAGTAAAAATAGGACTATAGAATTGAAGAAAAGTTTTATTTGAATTAATCGTGGAATAATTATACTATTATTGGCAAAGACAAAAATGTGTCTTTACTTTGATTGAAAAATGTCTTTGCGAAAACAGAAAAGCGTCCTTGCTATGACAGAAATATGCCTTTGCTATGACATAAAAGTAGCATTCTGTGAGCCAATTAGATCACGTATATTTTGGTTATCTATGATAGTGTCGGTAAAGATAATAATAATAATGATAAAGATGTCGAAATAAAAAATAATATCTTTACTATAAAAATGAATTTTTATATCCTCTATTGCAAATTATATACATATTAATAATTAGTAGATCTTGTTTCTATTTTATGTGTTTTTTTTATAAAATACTAATACAATAAATCACTACATAGTGTAGAAGATTTTTTCATAATCACATATGCTTTTTCCTTATTCCTAAAAACTATATAGAATAAATCACAACATAAAAGCTGTAACTGGATTATTGTATCATACCCTTTCTCTTTTTCATTACCAAACAGCTTACATTCTGTTCTACAATTATACCAAAATTAAAATAAAATAAATTATCAAATAGGTAAGATACGTAATATACTAGACTTGAGTCATACTTAGTTCTGCATCGTTCAAGCTACCTGAAGCACTGGCAAGAATAAAAAATGCGCTTCTTGATGGTTGGATTTGAGACGATGCTCTAGTACATTTATCTATAAGCCCCATCTATTAATGGTTTATTAATAGAAAAGTTAGAATTAATTTACATAGCGTATAATATGCTTATTTATCATATAGGATAGTGTAAGAGCATGAATTGTGGATGAGTCAAAAAACAATGTTATTGATAACATTGAATTGGACCCATAAATTTAATATTATTAAAAAAAGTTTAACTTATTACTGTTTATGTACAAGTATCTAATCTTTTATCTTTGTTATAGCTCGATTCTAAGGAGAGACGTCCCAATAAGTATAATATGTATTGATTCATTTCTTTCACCATGATAGCTTCTTTATGAAAACAATTATTTCTAACATCAATAAAAACAAAGTAAAAGTATGTTCTCGAAAAGTCCAGTATAGCTTTAAATAATACTATTAATTGTATTATTGGTTGAATAAGTAAAAAAAAAAAAAGGAAATTTGTATTATTGTACATGTTATCAAATTATGATAGTTAATATTATTTAAAGTTTCGTTAGCACTTTACGGTTGATGGTAAATTTAAGCCACAACATAACAAGTGTAGCGAATAAATAAGCAACACCAGCGAACATTTTATATGTAAGGAATGGTTGTGCATCTATGCGACTTTCAATGGCACTAGAAATGGTTGTACTAAATACCGCTGTTCCATTGAGAAGAATAGCAATAGCTAGACCCATTGGGAATTTATTGGCATCAAGAATAGATGCTGTAATTGAAGACACTATTACAAAAAGTTTTATGATGGTTACTATTCATTAGACACATAACATTTTCTCTAAATATCTATTATAAGCAGTACACTTGCATATTTACTAGAATAAATTTAAGAAGTAAAAGGTATATATACTCACTTAAGGAAAGGTAACATCCGCTGGTAAAACCGATAACGATCATAAAGACAATAATTGCTCCATAATTGAAAGCAAAAGTCCATATTATAAGATTGCTAAGCGCGGAAATGACTGTAAAAATAATATTTGTATTGATCGGCCCAATTCTATCCGAAACTATTCTATAATATGGTTGATAGTAATAGATCATTAGTTCTTATCTATCAAATACGTAAAAGAAAGCTGTAATTGATACTAGTAATAATAAACCTTACCCAGCACAAATACGTCCAATAAAATTAAAAGCAAAACTGATCGATACGAGTGAAGCACCTTGTGAAGCAGTCAATCCATAAAACGTCGCGTATGCTAATATATTAATACATACAAGATTATTAGCATATCTACCAAGCGTCTATATATAATATATATATATATATATATGTCTATTATTTTTTTCCGTTTTATATATATATATAAATTACATGGAACAAAAAAATATGGTACATAATATGCTATCATTTGTAGGACACCAGCTAGACACCAAATTGAATAGCATTTGTTCCTGAATACGTCAAGCCCAATGATTTCTCCTAGTCTTTTACGAACGCGTGATTGAGGAATGCGATCTTTAATTAATATGGATCCCAAGAGATTACATGCTAGACTCATAAATCCCAAAATGCGGTACGTCCTAGTATGTGTACAAGTTTTCAGTTTTGTTGGTAGCCAACAGTAATTAATTAAAGTGTCATTATATAAATATATCTTAGGTAATATTTACTTACCATGCACTTCCTAGGGAACTATTAATAGCGTTCATAATTAATGGTACAAGAATACCACCGATTCCTGCTCCGCTCGTAATGCAGCCAAGGGCAACACCACGCCTTCTCTCAAAATATTGCGGCGCGACAATAATTGTCATTGAATACGAGCAGGAAACACCAAAGCCGTAGCAAAATGATTGTGTTAAGTAAAGATGCCAGATCTATTATTTTTTTGTTTTAGTATATAGTATAGTATGTTGTTACGATATACAAAATAACGTTTTTGTATCAAGTGAAAGAGCAACAATAGGAAAGCTAACCTGCGATGTAAATCCCGCCATACATAGCCCTAAGGCCATCAGCAATGATCCAATGATACACACAATTCTAGTGCCTAGCATAGAGCGAAGGATCTGTGCAACAGGTGCCATAAAATTAGCAAAAGCGCCACATAATGTACCAACAAAACTCAACTGAAGTGCAGCATTCGGAATATCGCTGAAGATTGTGTGCTCAAAAAAATTTTGCATAACGCCTGTATTAACCATTTAAAAAATAATAAGTATGTGAAATGCTATCCTACATCATGCAGCTAATAAAACAAAAAAAAAATTATAGAGATGTAATTTACCCCTATCGAAAGCCAAAAAAAAGGGGTGAAAAATGTATAAGATTTTTTTTTTTGGCTAAGAATTTTGAATTGGTGAAACAAAAACGTACCAAGAAGTGATGACTCCGAAACAAATGAGATGTATGAAAAATGATCCGACAACAATTACCCAGCCATAACCACCTTCAGGAATACTATCTTGATCATCATATACGAGTTCTGTTTTCTTATTGCTATATGGTTCAATGCTTTCATTACAATCTTCGTTGACAAAAGATGTTACTATTTTTTCTGTGATTTCATTATTATATACTGAGCAATCTTCTACTTTTTCTTCTTTATTTGTATCGGTTACTGTTCGGTTGTCATTGATAAAACACAAGATAAGGATAATTATACTTATGTTATCAATTTAACAATAATAATAATATTATTATTCGTAATATAGCTTTCTTACTCACATGTATAACTGTTCTTTAATTTTGGTATAACATGCTCAGTCTGAATATTTTCTGGATCATTACTAATATCTTGAACCTTTGATGCTATTAAGGTTTCATTTGAAATTGAAATTATTGCCGGGTCAGGTTGCTGTTTTTCTCTATCATTATTTGAAATGGTATTCTTATCTGCTGTTGTCATGGCACAATATAGTCAGTTATAATTTGTCCCACTTTTTTTTTTATTAAATTGTATGTTTAGTAAATAAAAATAGAAAGAAATGTAAATGGAGAAAATAAAGAGGGAAAAAAAAGCATGTTTTTATTTCTGAATACAATGAATCGGTTTTTCTAACATTTAAATTTTATTAGTTTAGTAAAGTATAGTGACTGGGCAAATCGCCGATCAAGGTATAATTATATACCTTGTTGATGCATTTGAATATAACGCCGATGTTTTTTTTAGAAAAAAACGGATGTATGGATGGCAAAACCAAAATTGGCAAGTGTATAGGTGGCCTTTTTGTCTATAAAATGCAATCTATCTTGGTGATCTCAATGTAGAGCTTGGTAATACATAATGATCTGGTATACTTTTTTTTTTTGTAGAAGATAAATGTAGATGTGGTATAATATATATTAGCGCAAGTTTTAAAGATTCAAATAAATTATAAAATAGTGAAGCACTATACGATAATATAGTATTGAGTATAGGGTATTAATTACATATCACCATTGTGATTCGAATGACCTGGTTCCTGATAGCACTACTAAACATAAAAAAAATTCAACTTGCTGAAGCGATTAGATAATGTCAAATGTAAATGAGGAAACATGTGTGGGAATAAGTACACTTTTAACTATAGTAACACAGAATCAACTCAGCAGCTAAACCGAGTTTTTCAATCTACGCCTGGTTTACCATCAAAGTTTCTATTGCTTTATAGGTTATGGAATGAAATCGAAACTATTATTATTGTTTATAAAATTCTATTACAAACAGCAAGATTATATAATAGTATATAGCCTTTTTTTAAAGTGAAAAGAATTTTTTTTTTTTAAGAATTCGTATAAAAACGAAAGCATGATATGTAATATAATGGTCTATCATCACTTGTTGCCGAACTTGATCGGATAAGCAAGCTATAAAAGTTCATCACATGGGTACTCAATCTTTTTTATTTTTCTATTTTTTATTCATGTATTTTGGTAACAAAGCCTTTTTATAATGATCATCCGATCGCTGTTTGTTGTTACAACAGCATATCAGTAGAATTCTTACATTTGCCCTTTTCCTTCCATAATGTTGTGTACTTCCATAGTTGACTTTAAAATTTAGAATGTGGGTTAAATAGGACGTCAATCCAAACTTAAAAATATAGGTAATATATTTTGAGATGAGTATATTAATTATTGGTAGTAGAATACTTGCAGGTTATTTTCGTTTCAACATACTAATAAAAAATGAACATATAATTATGTTTCATTTTATTCAGTTTTAAAGATTTTAGCCTATTTAAGAAAAACTACATTCTCTTCGTAAAATCAAAACTCTGCATTTAGCTATTTCTAATATCTCACTATAAACAACAGAAAGGATGGCAACTGTTAATTTTAAAGCAAAAGGTTGTCGAGAATAGTATTAACTAGCAGGTCATACAATCATTGTCGTTATTGCTGTTGTAGGTTGTATAATTAAAGAGTATTATTATTTCTTTATGCTTCCTTCTTTGTCAATGAAGGTGGTTATGTTAATTAAAGTTATAAACGTACGCGGAATCCTATTTGTTTGTGCATTAGTGTTTGTGTGTTCTCTTCTTTATATACATTGGGCTTAGTTGCATTAATAAAATTTGAAGATAAATATATAAAAGCATTCTATAAAAATAAATAGGAGCAAACTGTTAAAGTATATTATAAAACATCTCAAATACATATTAACATTTTTTTTTCTGACAATCTAAATTGTTTATAGCACTTTATGTATAGAGAAGAGCATCAAATCAAAGAAACCGCCAGAAAAATCAGTATATATAGCGCATTAAACATGGAAAACAGGTCAGTTTACAAAAAAACCATCCCTTCTTTTTTTTCTCTCCATGTCTCTCACACACAAACCTACTTGTTTCTGTTCTTATTCATTTAGTTACGGGGAAACTCTTTAATCTATTACGTAACGAAAATAATTTCATGATCTTTTCATAGATAGATCAAATGATTGCCTCTGAAGCAGTGTACGTCACGAATAATAAAACCAAGTTCCCTTCTTGCGGAATTACTACGGACACGGCAAAAACATAATACAGTACTACGTATATTTTTAGTTAATTTCGACCTCTAAGGAAAGCTCATTTTTATAATTTTTCAAATGGTACAATTGTGTGGTATTCTCCCATATATTTACTTTCTATACAATCATTATAATTATACTCTGAAAACTTATATTATCAATAATCCGATCTTCTCATTTTTTTTATTTCACATATTTTTTAAATGCCTATATTAGTCCATATAAGGAATCTAACAAAAAGGCATAATACAGCATCAGGATACTAAACTTATTTTTCTGCTTCAGTGCCAACTGGGATTTTTTTTTGGATTGAGATATAAGACGTAGAAGATATAAGCATATCTAATTTTTTCCATATGTACCACGTGTACAGCAGAGCATTATTGCTTTTTAAGATGCGTATGGAACTGATAAATTGTTGTTTCTTGATGGTGATATAAATCTCTCTTTTATTTACTATCTGGTATCCAAAAATTATTGGTATGAGTGTTACATAAAAATCGAGACCTGCAGAGATTTGTTGATTGGTAGTATGTGAATTACAGTAGAGTACACTTAAAAAGTTACTAAATGCGGAAAAGCTAACAATAGCAGTATTATGAGTATGTTAATATAGAATTAATATTTTTAATTGAGTCATATACTAGTTTTCTTGATCGTATAAAGAGAAAACATTGGTTATCGTTCTTATAACTGGTGCAACTTTCGCACACGACGATGTAAATTATACAGCACATTCGAATTATGCTTGATTCAATTTTTCTACTGTAGTTCGTTGGGACGGGTAGAGCTTAATGGTAAAAATATTCTAAAAAAAGAGTGATAAATGTTGATATATTGTTTGTATTGAATTATCGATCAAAAGAAAATGCCAATATATTCTCTACATAATCTTAGTTACCGCTATTTTGCTTAAAACTTTTTCTAATCACAAGAACCACACGTGTTAACCAATTTATAATACTTTTCTGCTACCCGTAACACAACATCTGTACAATAAAATTAATAGCTATCAGTTGCCAGGCTTTCTAAATTTTTATCCATTATTTACTGAATAAGTAGCGCTAACTAAAGACAATTTTTCTTCATAGGCTAGGTCATCTAGTATTTTTGTTTACTGATATATGAAAAGACTTTTTTTACGAAGATATATGAATTCTGTTATCTAAGTTGTCTATCGGCTTTGAAAGATTTATTAAAATGTCAGAGTATAATAAAAGAAACTAAATATGTTATCGGATTATGATTATTATTATTATTGAAGATAAAGAATTATAGAATGAGTTATAAGTTTTTTTAAGAAGAAATGAATGAAACAAGAATGAGATGCAACAATAATGTAAACAGTATTTGTAGAAACAATAGTAGAAATAAATTAAACTTTCTTGAAAATTTTACGGTTGACAGAAAATTTAAGTGATATCATAATTAATGCTGAAAGGATATAAGCAACGCCTGCGAACATCTTATAAGAAAAGAAACGTTCTGAACTAACACCAGATTCAATTGCACTAGCAATATTGGGTCCAAATACTGCCACGACATTTGATATAAGCACCATACTTAGCCCTGTTGGAAACTTCTCCATCCCACAAATGAATGCTGTAATGGGTGATACTATATAGTAATAATAGATGGAGTTCAAATAATTACAATATTAGTAAGAATCATTTTTAATTAATTACTATTATATGGGGTTTCTTTTTTCCGGCGATGAGTTTATTTACCTAGTGCAAAATACGATCCACATGCAAAACCAAAGACTGCCATAAATGCTACTAGTGTACCATAGGTATAAGCGAAAGTCCAAATCAAAAAGTTGGCAAGGCTTGCAATAATTAAATAAACAATATTGGTATTTATAGTGCCCAGTTTATCTGCGAGGTAGCTAATTATTGTATATAAAACATTAAAAAAGATTGAATTTCATCAAATACAATCGAAGATAGAAAAATAACAAAATCGAGAGAAGAAACTTACCCGCAGACAATACGCCCAACAAAATTCATCGCACAGCTTACAGCTATCATTGTTGATCCTTGTTGTGCGGAGAGACCGAGATAAGTAGCGTGTGCTATATAATAATGTAATACAGTATAGTCATTAGTGGGGCAAGCTTTCTTTCTCCTTCTTTCGATAGAAGGAATATAAAGCATAACTAGTAAAACAATTGCTTACATGGAACAAAGAAAAATGGAATAAAGTATCCAACCATTTGCATCGTTGCTCCGAGACACCAGATACGGAATTTGCTATCTCTAAATACACTGAATTGTATGATATCACCTAACTTCTTGCGAATACGTGGGCGAGGAATGCGATCTTTGACTAAAATACATGCAACTAAGTCGCATCCTAGACAGATAAATCCTACGATACGATATGTCCTAAAAAATCATATGAATTTATTATGAATAATCTTTGATATAAAAAAGTATTGCTTATAATTCGTTGACTTACCACCCACCACCAAGACTTTTGTTGATAGGGGTCATAATAAAAGGCATGATCAGACCACCAATACCAGACCCGGAAGCAATTAAGCCAAGAGCAAAACCACGTCTTTTGTCAAAGTACTGAGGCGCAACTGCCATGATAGTCTATATGCATTTTATCAATAACAAAGAAAGAGGAGGTGTGGCCATTAATAAGTTGCCCACCTTTCGAAAAAAATGAGAAACAATTGTCTGGACTCTAATACTTACCACATACATCAAATTGACTCCAATTCCAAAGCAGATCCCCTGTGTCAAGTACAAATGCCAAATCTATGAATATACAATAAACCCCGCCGGATTAGTAAAAAGGTTCGAAGATTCTTTAATACATAAATCGTAATACGCCTTTATGTTTGTAACACA
Source organism: Circinella minor (assembly GCA_016758965.1). Lineage (NCBI taxonomy): Eukaryota > Fungi > Mucoromycota > Mucoromycetes > Mucorales > Lichtheimiaceae > Circinella > Circinella minor. Next base: position 11,709 of record JAEPRB010000138.1, on the reverse strand, counting down.
GAATAATTCCGCTAACCACTACCAACCTCGGTACTGAATCCTGCCATAATTGTTCCTACAGAAACAAACAAGGTACCCAATAGTAAAACGGCTCTTGTTCCGATCATGGATTGAACAATTTGAGTTACTGGGCCCATAATATTACTGAAAATTAAACAGAATGTACCAACGAAACTTAATTGAACCGGTGCATTTGGAACTTTATCACCAAAAACATTCTGTTCATAATAGTCTTGCATAACACCTAATGGAAAAAAACAAAGAAGAGCGTTAAATTTCAATTGGTTTCAGATCAATTTTTTTTAGAAACGGGATTTGGATTTCCCGACCACGTTACCCCTATATGGTGGGAAAGTTTTTTATAGTTAGTATGCCTCTTCTACCATAAAAAACGAGGGATCATTGCAAAAGAACTGAATTCAGAACTGAAAATAATTTTTGTTACCATGCAGTTGTGACACCGTAGCTAGTAATTTGAACCAAAAAAGCACCAATAACGATAAGCCAACCATATCCACCATCGACATTCGATTGCTTTTCATCCTCCTCGGTACCATGTATAGTTCTACTGCGGATTGATTCACAATCTTCATGTGTAGCGCTTGAATGGGATTTCTTTTCTGACAGTTTTGATGGATTGATATTTACAACATTTTCTTTTATTATGTACATAAAAATAGATAGATAGTTAGAAATATGAATTAAATGATTCATAAAAACAATTATGATTTGTGGACAAATCAAAAATAGAATTAACTGTCGAATATACCTTCATAAAGAGATGATTGAATCGAGCGAGTGTTCGTAATTTGCTCATCTTTGTCATATATCGTTGACCTGACTGAATGAATTGTTTGATCGTTTACTCCGTTGTTTTCTTGAATAGAAGTATTGGTCGCCATTATACACTCACAACACACACACAAACTCTTTTTTTATTTTTATATATACCAAAAAAAAAATTAAAGGAGGCACCTACACGGGCAGAAAATGATTCCTGGATTGGAAGATGGATATTCGAACTTACAAATGCTGCAAGCTGTTAAAAAGGAAAGGTAAAAAATGCAGATTTAATTTCTAACAGATCAAAGCGTTTTTATAACAGAAAAATCTGTTTCTCTCTCCGTTTGAATTCGGCGCTTTGTTATCGCGGGGTAAATCTTTACATCTTTAGTGGTCCAAAACACTGATGACACTGACCGTCTCCTCCCCGTCTTTTCACGCTACACTTAGTAAACCTTCTAAGAGGCATATGAAGAGGCTATAACAATCGGCTATTCGGCGTGTAAGTAAGTGCTCATTTCAACAAATATGCGTACTCCCATATCAACAATTAAAAAAAAATAACACGTATTCAACAACATCAATGACTCATGATGAGTTTTTAATCATCTTCTTCGTTTTTTATCATTATTAATAATATATTGATTTTGTGGTGGTGGATCATAAGTACTCCTTAATTACATTCTTCTATACGCTGCGCATTATATTATGTGTTGGTGCATAAAGATTAGGATCCTCTTTCCCACCTGTGAGAACAAATTTGATCGAGCGATAAATAAAGCCCACCGTCACCACCGAACCACCAATGATACCACATAAGCGGATCAAGAAGTGAGTAAACGATTGTCGAGTTTCAGTGATTTGTACCGAGATGGGCTCAATGTCATATTTAAAAAAGATACCAGGTACAGTACCAATGGCTTTGCCCTCAGGAACAGCCTTACGAGAATCTGTCACGGCATATTGATTCGTCAAAATTATATCTTTTCCACTATCAATATATGTTGTAGGTACCTAATCGTAACTTGGTCTATTAGTATCCCCCGTTTTTTTATATATGGTTTATAAGATAAACTTACAATTGACATAAAATATTGAAATACTTCGAAATCTATTAAAGTTAGATACGTAAGTAAACATATTAGTTGTAGATCCGTTATTTTTTTTTCTAAAAAGGTCTAATATAGTATTCCACGTTTTTATTATACTCACGGTCTTGTGCAATTTCAACGCTTTTATCAAGTGGATTCACAAGATCGGGATATTGTTTACCGAACGAAAATTTGTCGATTCGATGGGTAAAATTTAATACTATAAAAAAATATTAATAGCAGTAAGTTACCCGGTTTTTAAAGTTTTTTTTTTGTTTAATGTCTTACATTTATGGTCAGTATGCGTATGGCTGTCTGTAAATAAAAAAAAATCAATCAAGATGTTTTAGAATGATGACATATAACCTTAATTTAACAACAATAATAAATACTATTGCTTACGGTATCCATGACCAAGTGATGTAATATGAAGATTTGCCGCTACCTTGTTTGCATAGATTGATCCAAACACTCGACATGCACCCATCTCAACTAAATACACACAGAAACATATATTCTAGTTATTTTTCTTTCTTCTTCAATCAATAGTTTTGATCACCTTTATTGATATATTTACCAGCAATATTCTCATCATAGGGTTTGCCACTTGCGGCTTTTATCACCTCCTGCATAAACCTTGGTTCTTGTTTTCTATCCAATTGTCAAAATATCAATTATCACAGATTCCTTTCTTTTTTATCAGTGGATTCCACAATAAATAAAAAACAGAACAGTTTCTTACTTTTCTTGTTCAGCACGATTTGTTGAAAATTGAGCCTAGAAATTGAAAAAAGATTAATTTCAAGTACAAATTGATTGATATCAATAGAAATTAAAACTTTAATTCTATTTTTTTTACCGGTACTAGACGTAAATTTTCAGTTAAATGCATTCGTTGTCCTGAAGCATCATATACATGGACGAGTATTACTGTAAATAAAGTATCTAAATTTAGTATATAGTGATAAAATTATATTGTTACCGTAGAAACTTGCCTGGACATGGCATAGCAACGGTTAAATCCATATTAATTTGTATGCTTGTTTCTATTGTTGGATCCACTATAAATCGATAATCATTATGTATTGTACGATATCTATCATAAAGTTACTTTTAGTTTTCCCATTTTATTAATTATATATTTTTTCTTTCGAGATGAAGCTTTATTTTCTAATATATAGTTTCCTCGATTCGAACATACTCGGAAAACTCGCTTAGAGAAAGCAACGCAAGGAAACATGCAAGTAAAATTGTGAGTAATCCACCTTTTTCGCTACGAGCTTGATTATCTGCATCTACTTTGGGGAATGCGTCAAACTGTGCCACTTTGTGTGTCCATTGACTGAAAGCCATGGCGAGTTTACAATATTTGAATCGCTGTGTTGCAAAAGAAAGGAAAAAAAAAGTGACTACGAGATTCAATATACTGATGGTAGGTATAATAAACTGCAAAAAGTTGACCAACGGACGTGGCACGCGAATTACGAGAGTCTGGAAAAGAAAAAAAAAAGGGGGATTTCTCCGAAATTTGGCTGTTTTTGGGAAATTGCTAATTTGCGTTTTGGATGTTTTGACATAAGGACAATCTATCCAAGAAGACCAAATCAACACTTTCTTTATTTCGTTTACGTTATCTTTTCTCTCATAAAAAGCAAGTGACATTCTTATTGTAAAAAAAGAATGAAAGCCTTTTGAGTTTGAGCTCATTAATGAATATGATTTGTGGATAATCATAAAAAATAAGGTGCAACACAGTTTTAAAATCGCCGGTGTTAATATACTTCTAAGTCGAATTAAGTTTCGACATTGCATTTGAATAAAAGAAACAAAAAGTTTTTTAAAATAAAATATAAATATTTATTTATTGTTTATAAGTACTACTAGAAATAACATCATTTTATGATGTACATCATTGTTTTCAATTCTTTTTTGTTACTAAGTTCTTTAATATAAAGCAGAAGAAGCTGTATCAACAACGCGTTGGAACCATGTGCGTCCGCCCACAGTAGTAGAGGATTCTTGTTTTTGAGCTTCCTTTTGATCAATCATAGCTTCAAAACTTTCAGCAAGCATATCAATTCCGTCAACCTCGAAGTCAAATTCTTCGGTACTTGTATGTTCAGAACGATGAATAAGAACAGTATGAGCACCGCTAGATTTGGCAGCACGAAGGACATTGGGATCAGCAGAAACGATGGCAAGCTCTTTTGTATTTTCAAGAGCCAAGAGATCCGAGACATTATTAACAAAGGCTTCAGGCGACTCAGCACTGACCATATCAGCACCAAATTGAGCGTGCCAGCAGAGACACCCATGGCGCGCAAGATCAATCATTGTACGAGTTTGGAATGCTTGTGAGAAAGAAACAGTAACAGTACCATGGTTCAAGTGCTTAACTCGTTTAATACCAGCTGTCACTTCCTTGAAAAGCGAAGAGCGTCGCCAGACCAATACCAGTTTGTCAAGTTGGGCCGCAGTGAATGCATCCTCCTTAATTTGGTAGCTTGCAAGTAATTCAATAAGAATGATACGAAGAAGAACTTGATCTTGCTGCTTACCATTGGTACCCTTACGTTCAAGGAACAAGGCGTACCACTTATTGGAAAACTCTAAACCATTAATTTTGTGGAGAGCTTCGGCCTTCTTGTTTTTGATTACAGCAGACCAGGCAGTAGCGAAAGACGAATGGAAATCAGTGATGGTACCGACGAGATCAAAGGCAATAGCACGAACACCAGCAAAAGATACGGGCATCTCGGTAGTTTCAACCCAAGAAACAGTCTTGCCTTCAAATGCAGCAGCAATAGTAACTGAAGCTGCTTGATCAAGCGAATGGTTAAGGCGGTCTTTAATTAAAGCAATACGGTTAAAGACACGCTCGTCCACGGTAGCGATATCGTTTGAGTCGATACGAGCAACAACTTGTTTAAGAGAAGCTGTTTGAGAATACAAAGTAATCTTGATCTGATCAATTATATAAAGTGCTTGGTTGCGAGCATAAGCAACATGGCCTGCAGCAGTGGCATCAGTACGCAAAAGAATTTGTTCATCACCAGAAGATACAATTTGAGCCTTGACGGTCTTAATAATATCGTCAACTTGCTGGTTAGCTTCTTCAAGCAAGTGTTGAATTTCGGTAGGGACATCGCATCCTTCGCGTTGAATAGAGGTGTGAATATTCTTGATAAGCAAGTCAAGCCATCCAGAAAGCTTGGTCTTGGTATCTTGAATGGCAAGAGTTACTTCCTTTTGAACACGGGCTTGGATTTCTCCCTTTGTTTCCTTCTTATCCAAAATAGCTGCACCATAGGAGCTTTCACCAGTCTTTTCATTTACAATATGCACTTGAAGCAACTTGTCAACTTGTTTATTAGCAACAATTACTACATTGTTAAGTTGAGAATCCACATTAACACCATGCATAGCAATGTTCTTGGAAATATTTGCTTGTAAAATGGCGGTTGTATAGATTGTTTCCAAAGTAGCTGAAACATTATATTCGACATCAGTCTCGGTAGAAACTCTTGATTTGGCTGATTTAATTAAAGTAGTCAATTCTCCTTGAGCTTCAGTTATAATAGTAGTAACTTGGAGAGATACATCACCCTCGTTTTGCTTGCGACAGGCCTTGATACGCTCAATTAGACGTATAAACCATCCATTTACATCAGTTTTAATTGTCTCAATTTTGGCGACTTCCACAAATTGGATTGGTTGTTTCTTGGCAACAACCGCTGTCTTCTTGTCGCTTTCAATAATAGTAGTTCTCTCTTCTTTAATTTCAGTTACGACATCGTTTTCACCAACAACAATTTGCTCTTCTTCAGCCACAACGGCCTCGACAGCAGCTACGTGTACAGCAATTTGTTCATTGAGTCTTGTTGCAATTGAATAAAGTGCCGACTCTTGTTCAGAAGCGTTTTGCCAGGGACCTTCTAAAATAGTGGTCTTGATTGTTGCTAGTTGGTCGGAGAAGGTAGTGCGTAGATGACCAAAGAATTCTTCTAAATGGACACTCGAAGTGCCATGTTGAAGCTCGCCAATTTTATCAGAGACTTCAATCTCAGCTTTGCCGATGATATGTTCAGTTTCAGAGTTCACATAAAGTCTATCAGCAGAAGACTCAAGAAGATGAGTGAATCTGACGACAATAAGCTTGTAGAACCAGTCTTGCGTATCCTTTGCAGTTTTCTTGGCAATTTCAACTTGATCAGCAGGTGAGATGGTTTGAACAGAAGTTTCTAAAATAATAATAAAAAATAAAGTTAATATACTTCTCTTTTTTTAATAATATATTAGCATTCAAATATTTTAACTTTACCCTTCTTAGTAGTAGTCTTTTTTTCCGATGATTTTTTCTTAGCGGCACCGATAGCAGCAACAGCACCGGCAGCAGCACCAATAGCCAACGAGCCTTCAATAACGTGTTCGAGAGTCTTGTTATCTTTCTTCTTGTAATCATGCTTGGGAGCCTTTTCTTCGTTCTTTTTAGCCTTTTTAATATTTTCGGTATACATAGAAACAATTTCAGTATAGGGCTGAACAGCAATAGAAATTTGTTCTTCAATAGCTGTTGTTGCAATTGTCATTTGCTCAATTCCACTGGACGAAGTAGCAGCGGACTGGACACCAATAGCCTGTACTTGATAAGCTCCTTGTATAACCATGTCTTGAGCCCATTGAATAATGGACTTGAATCCTTCAAGCTTGGTTTTGTCACTAACGGTTTCGGTGACTGTAACTTCAACGACTTGAAGCTTCTCAGTAATTTCAGTCTTGCGGTCAGCAACCAGCTTTTCAATTTCTTGACTGGATCTTCCTTTCTTTGCATAAGTAGAAACATCCAAAGTTAATTGAGTGTACCAAGCATGGATAATAGCCAAAATATCAATGGATCCTTCGGTGACCTTTTCAACATGCTTATTCTCAGACTTGTTATCAGTGTCAACCTAAAATGCGTAGTACAATATAAATGAGTATCTAACCAATATACACTATCCAATATATCACATATTCATTTAAATTTTACCTTGAATCTGGGTTTGTTACATTCCTTCTTTTGGTCAGAATCCTTTGGCTTGCGCGCATGCTTCTTTTGCTTTTCGGCCTATTATAATTATTGTTTAATTTTTAAATGTCCATATTTTGTTATTTTTATATCAATAAAATTGATAGCTACCTTCTTTTGGTCTTTTTTGGCCTTAGCCTTCTTTGCATCATGCTTAACAATCTTGGTAACATGTTCAGGAGAAACCTTGGTATGTTCCACTTCAATGGTTAACGAGGAATCACATTTATCGTAAGCAACATCAATTTGCTTTTCAGTTGATTCGATCAATTCTGCAATGTTATCTTTCGCACTAGTAGAACCAGAAACAATTTGAACGCCAATTATTTTGAGTTGGTTGGATCCTTCGAGAGCAACATCCTTGGCCCATTCAGTAGTAGATACAATTTGTTCGGAAACTGATGTAGAGGCATCGGATTTCTTAGTCTTTTCAGTTACAGCTTGGAGATCAGCTTCAATAGAGGCATTGGCCTTAATAATAGTGGACTCGACTTCATCGTTAGTGTTACAAGAGGAAATATCATTTGCCAATTTCCTGTACCAGGTATTGATAGTAATCTTGACGTAGTCGACTACACCAACAGTGACATCAACAGACTTCTTTCGTTTTTGAACAGAAGACTTTTGCTTTTCATTCTAAGTATATTAATAAATTTTTGAATTATTAGCATTTCGAGCTTTATTGTTACTCTTAATAAATTTTGTTAAAAGCCAATGTGTTACCTTCTTCGCTACTTCGATTACCAAATCAGTCTTGCAGCTACCCAAAGCAGTATCTATCTGAGTAGTTGTTGATTCAGCTACAGCGATCAATTCTTCATGAATATCGGCAGCACTTGCTCTGCCGGCGGCAATAGCTTGAACAGCAACGGCATGTACTTGGACAGTGCTATGCGAAACCATACTATTAGCCCACTCAAGAGTAGCCTTGAGCTTTTCAGCAGATTCCTTGTTGGGAGATCCGTCAGTCTTGTGCACAATATGAGAGAATTCGCTATTTATATTTTCAGTAGCCTCGGCAATAATAACTTCAATGTCTTCATTCACGTTATCCCCACCCTTTTCGGCACATTCAGCGATATCCTTAGTAAGCTTGTTGAACCACGAATGCACGGCTGATTTAACATAACCAACAACACCAACAGTAACAACAGCACCGGCTACTACACCAGCACCGACCTTGGCAGCGTGATGATGATGATCATCCTTCTTTTCAGTCTTCTTGTCATCATGCTTAACAATCTTGTCAGCTTGTTCGGTAATCTTTTCTTCGGTTTCTTCGGATTTCTTGGTCTCAGATACGATCTTTTCAGTCTACAGATAAAAAAAAATAATTAAAAAAAACGATAAAATAATACTTATTTTTGCTTAAAATTTTTAGATTACTAACCTTTTCTTCAACTTCAATTTCAACATCGACTTGGCAATTATCCAAAGCAGTTTCAATTTGAGTGTGAGTAGCCTTGGTAATACCAGACAATTGTTCATGAACAGAAACGGCAGTGGCACTACCAGTAGCTACAGCTTGAACAGCAACAGCTTGGACTTGGGTAGTGGTTTGAGCAACATTGTTCTTGGCCCATTCGATTGTTTCCTTAATCTTATCAGCAGAAACCTTATCCTTAGCTTCGTCGGTCTTGGTAACGACACTAGCAAATTTAGTGTCGATTTCAGTTTTAGCCTTAGAAACAATAACTTCGATATCGGCATTGACATTATCGCCACCCTTTTCAACACGATCAGCGACATCCTTATTAAGCTTATCGAACCATGAGCTGATGGTAGACTTGACATAACCAACGACACCAACAGTAACAACAGCACCGGCTACTACACCAGCACCGACCTTGGCAGCGTGATGATGATCATCATCCTTCTTTTCAGTCTTCTTGTCATCATGCTTAACAATCTTGTCAGCTTCTTCGGTAATCTTTTCTTCGGTTTCTTCGGATTTCTTGGTTTCAGATACGATCTTTTCAGTCTACAGATAAAAAAAAATAATTAAAAAAAACGATAAAATAATACTTATTTTTGCTTCAAATATTTAGATTACATACCTTTTCTTCAACTTCAATTTCAACATCGACTTGGCAATTATCCAAAGCAGTTTCAATTTGAGTGTGAGTAGCCTTGGTAACACTAGACAATTGTTCGTGAACAGAAACGGCAGTGGCACTACCAGTAGCTACAGCTTGAACAGCAACAGCTTGAACTTGGGTGGTGGTTTGAGCAACATTGTTCTTGGCCCATTCGATTGTTTCCTTAATCTTATCAGCAGAAACCTTATCCTTAGCTTCATCGGTCTTGGTAACGACACTAGCAAATTCAGTGTCGATTCCAGTCTTAGCCTTAGAAACAATAACTTCGATATCGGCATTGACATTATCGCCGCCCTTTTCAACACGATCAGCAACATCCTTATTAAGCTTATCGAACCATGAGCTGATGGTAGACTTGACATAACCAACGACACCAACAGTAACAACGGCACCGGCTACTACACCAGCACCCACTTTTCAACACGATCAGCAACATCCTTATTAAGCTTATCGAACCATGAGCTGATGGTAGACTTGACATAACCAACGACACCAACAGTAACAACGGCACCGGCTACTACACCAGCACCAACCTTGGCAGTGTGATGATGATCATCCTTCTTTTCAGTCTTCTTGCAAGTATCTTTAGCATTCTTAATAGGCTTTTGTTGGTGCTTCTTGATCTTTGATTTCTTAGAGTCGTGCTTGACCACTTTATGAACATGTTCAGGAGAAACCTTCGTATGATCCACTTCGATAATTAAAGAAGAATCACATTTACTGTAAGCAATATCAATTTGCTTTTCAGTTGATTCGATCAATTCTGCAATACTATCCTTCGCACTAGTAGAACCAGCAACAATTTCAACGCCAATTATCTTGATTTGGTTAGAACCTTCGAGAACAACATTCTTGGCCCACTCAGTAGTAGATACAATTTGGTCGGAAATCGATGTAGATGCATCAGAGTTTTTGGTCTTCTCAATGATGACCTTAAGATCATCCTCTACAATAGCATTAGATTTAGCAATTGTTGCTTCGACTTCTTCGTTGGTTGTACACAAAGATATGTCGTCAATCAGTTTGTTGTACCATGAGCTAATAGTAACTTTCGCATAATCAACAGCGCCAACTGTAACTTGACCTGCAGCTTCAATTGCTTGTTTAACGTCAGAAGCCTACAATTATGCATGAATTACGTATAAGTACATATGTATTTGATGTTAAAATAAGAAGAATAAGGAAATACAATATGTTACCTTCTTTTTCTCAACCTTAAGGTCTATCTTAGAGTCACACTTATCTAAAACTGTGCCAACCTCAATTGTAGCGGATTTGACAATACCAGTCAATTTGTCTTGTATCACAACTGAGTCCAAATTACCAGTGGCAATAGCTTCAATAGCAACAGTTTGAACGTGAGTAGTAAGTTGAGTAAGAGTAGTTCTGGTCGACTCAATTGTTTCCTTCAGTTTAATAGCGGACTCATTATCAGTTTTAGCGGACTTTGTGATCACTGTGGAAAATTCAACATCAATCTCGGCATTTGCCTTAGCAATGATAGCTTCAATATCAGATGAGGCGTTATCACCACCTTGCTCAGCACGTTTGGCAACAACATTTGTAAGTTTATCACACCATGCCGTGATGGTGGATTTAAGATAACCAACTGCACCAACACTAATGACGCTGCCAGCAATAATTTCAGCTGCTTCACCAGTCGACAAGGTAGGCTTTTTGTGTACCGGTTTCTTCACCTTTGTAACGGTCTTTTCATCAATCTTCTTGTAGATCGGCTCTCCAGTCGAATACGTGACAGCATGTTCCGTTCTTCCTATCTATTATTGACATATTCAATAGTTAGTAACAGTTTCTCTTGTTAGATTATTTTTTATATTTTTTTTTAAAAAAAAGCAAGTACCTTTTCAATATGATCAACATTAATAGTAATGGCTACGTCACAACTGCTTAATGCCGTTTCAATCTGGGTAGTGTTAGCATGAATCAAAGGTGCCATTTGTTCACGGATACTGCCAATGCTAGCATGGCCAGAAGCAATAGCTTGAACGCCGATAGCTTCAACTTGATGAGATCCTTGGATCACCATGCCCTTTGCCCATTCGAGAGTAGCATTAATTTTATCCACAGAAGCAGCAACTGATGATGATACCTTGATTTCATCAGCTATATCGTCAATAGTATCTTCAATAGACTCGGTGGCATCAGATACAATAGCTTCAACTTCTTCTTCGGTACCACCCACGGCTGCACATTCAGAAACGTCTAACATCAACTTGTTAAACCACGATTGGATAGCAAGCTTTGCATATTCAACGCCACCAACACTAACAATCGCACCAGTGACAATCTTTTTACTATTATCCTGTTCTTCTTTACTTTCAATTTCAATATCCTTAATATTTTCCTGACTCTTCTTTTCAGCCTAACGTAAATATTCAAACAGCAACAACAATTAAAAAACGATAAAAAATAAAACTATACTAATACTTATTTTTGCTTCAGATATTTAGATTACATACCTTTTCTTCAACTACAATTTCAACATCGACTTGGCAATTATCCAAAGCAGTCTCAATTTGGGTGTGAGTAGCCTTGGTAATACCAGACAATTGTTCATGAACAGAAACGGCAGTGGCACTACCAGTAGCTACAGCTTGAACAGCAACAGCTTGGACTTGGGTAGTGGTTTGAGCAACATTGTTCTTGG